>CM076575.1:1461065647-1461275021 GCA_034641835.2 Pinus albicaulis | reverse complement strand
ATGCAGATCCAAGGTATGGACGTAGCCATCCAGTGAGGATCAATAAATAGACTCAGGTATGGTCGCAGCCATCCAGTGAATAAGTCATGTAAATAATAATCCACAAAATCGCAGCCTGGATTACAACAGACACAATCCAAGGTCTTGCGCTCCATCTCGACCCGAACAAAGTACAAGTTCAAGCATGCAAATATGTGAGCTGAAGTCGAACATGCAAGAACATCGTCTGATTACCAGCCAATGATGAGAGCTGTTAACAGACGCGAGAGGAACCACCAATAATGACGATGACCCTCAAGGTACTACAGGTACAATCTACGGCATGTGAATCAATGAGCTGGCGTCGAACACCCGTAGAATCACTCAATCGGAGGCCAATGATGAAAACCTCACGTCGAATGCGACGAACCTGCCATTGAGGCATGCAGGCTCCAAGGTACCATAAAGGAGTCTCTAGATCAACTTCCTGGATAATGAGCTGAAGTCGACAGGAAGTGACCTCGATCGAAGGTGGGCCATAATGTTTCCCACATCATCGACACGAGACAGAGGAACATGATGTTTTTGTTGTGAATCAGGATCGTATGAGAATCAGAGGAAGGTTGATATTTGCAGAGGCCAACTTCTCTTGAACATATAAACGGCACGACAGTGGACTTGGAAGTATTTGACATCAACGGATCAGAGGTCATGGTGACGAGGCAATGAGCAGATGAGAGGTCAAAAGGGATTATCCAAACCCACGGAGGCAAAGTGAAGCAACGAGATGAGATGTCCCCAACTCGACACGAATGCAGACAAGTGCCATGTTCAAGAGCGACATACTGCCGACGACAACGACGATGGTTCCATTTTTCCCCACCATCTTGGTGAGTACCTCTTTATTTTTACACAAGCTTGAAGAGGATACCATATGCTTGTCATATAAGTCCACCCTTCGGGCGAATCCATCCTAGTGCATTTAACGAGTCCTAGGAAGGAGAAACTCGGAGAACGTCATTTCGACGGAATCCAATGTCATCAGGGTTTAACGAGTCTGACAAAGGAAGAACTCGGCGCCTTTTCATGTTTAGAGAGTTTGAAAAGACAGCTGAAAAGAAAACTCCACAGGTCCCTTTTCGTAAATAGTTCCCCAGATCCGAAAAGGTAGAAAACAATATCCGGGAAAACCTCCTAGTCGCGATAGGGTAGGGTATTCCTTTTTCGTAATCGATCCAGCCCAGCCCGAAAAAGGGTTAAACTTATACTGGGTGAATTTCGATTCGTGTCCATTTTAACGAGATCGAAACGACAAGGGCCTCGGCAATATTTTCATGTTTAGAGAGTCAGAAAAGAGCTGAAAGATGACTCCTCCTGGAGGAACGAGTGGTATAAAGGGTAGCAACTGGTTCCGGTAATGGTGGAACTGCTCAAAACAAGATAAAGGTCAAGAGGTTGGCTAACAAGACCACTCATCGCAGCGGTTCCTCAGGAATGGGTAAAACAACCAAGTGAAGGCATATGATCGGCCAAGCAGATAGTGACGATGGAGTGAGAAAACCAAGGTTCATCTGGCAAAAACAGGCTGATAAAATGACAATCACAAGAGGTAAAATGGGAAAGGTTTCATTTTTACACAAGCTTGAAATCAGGAAACTCTGCTTGAAGTTGGTTTCATTTTTTACACAAGCTTGAAACAAAGATAAACTATGCTTGAAACTGGTTTCATTTTTACACAAGCTTGAAACGGAAACAAACTATGCTTGAAAAAGTAAGCATGCCCCCAGCATGGTGACTCAATTCAAGGTACATGCCCCCCAAGCTTCAGTCCATTGAAAATGGAGTGAAGGTTCAAAACAAAAATTCGAATTGAACATGCTCATGTTTCATTATTTTAACGAGGTTGACACACTTAAAAGAACTATCCTCAAATAGCTTGTTTCATTGTTTTTAGGAGCTTGACACAAGTGGAGGAACTATGCTCCGGCAAACTTGATTTCATTTTTTAAGGAGCTTGACGCAAGGAAACAAACCATGCTCTGACAGACTTCCCGTCATGATGAACAAGAAGTCATGGTTTCCAAGAGTCCCGCACCAGGTGGGAGAACGACATCTTGGAAATCAGGACCCAATGCCCTCGCACCCGATGCACAATGGCACTATCACCGGGCATGCCGTGGCTGGGTAGGTAGCCACATAGTTGACCTACGGTGGGGCAGATACAACGGGTGGATAAAGACCAGGAGGGGGTGATGGCGGGCCAGTTGCCACATTAGGACCAAAGAACGAAAGTTGATCAATGGTCACGATCCGTCCTTCATGCGGAAAACAGGCCACACGAAAAAGGGAGGAGACAAACGCTCCCATGGCATAGGTGTAATCGCGCCCCAGGAGCAGATTAAAATCAAAGGGGCTTGGAATGACCATCACGTCCATATGGACGATTTTACCTCCCAAAGTAATAGGTAACCTTGGAAGGATCCCCAACGGTTGACTCGTCCTTCTGTTAAAGGTCAACAGATTCTGCGTAACAGGCGCAAGCGGCGGTGAACCGAAAGCTTGCTAGGTAGTTGAGGATAGAATACTGACAGAGGCACCTTCATCTATAATGGTGCTGGGTACGACCAGACCAAGAACCTGTACTGTGATCTCGAAAGGCACATAGGACGGAAGGTGGAATCCTGCAAATCGACTCCAATCAAAGGAGGCGACCAGACTACTCAGAGGGGCTACCATCGAACCAAGAAGGTCTTCCCCTGATGTTACAGAAGGAGGAGCATCCTCCATAACCTCCATCTCGAAGGCGGGAGGGGTATCCTCCAAAGCCTCTATGGTGGGAGGCAGAGGAGCAGCTCTTTGAGGTACGGGGACAGGAGAATCTTTCTCCAAGTCTGAGGAATATGAAGAAACCAGAAAAACATGAGGGGTGTGAGGTCCACTCTCGACGGAAAATACCTAGTGCACCGTAGACAGGGCCAACTCAACCGATCCCACGACCAATGGTTGGTCAGGGATGGATTCTTGAATCCGAATTTCTGAGAGAGTGGGATCGACCAAAGATGATTTTTGACCAATCATATCATCAGTAGGTGGAAGACTCAAAGAGAGCTGTTTATAACCAGCTGGGAGGCATGGTGTGGAAACAGTCGGGTTGTCCAATACTCGCCTGGCTTCATCCATATAAGGACAAAGTTGAATGGCATGATGCCCTTCACACAACTTACAAGGATTGGTGATCTTACTCTGCTTCTTAGGAGCCTTATCAGCACCAGTTGAAGACGTGCCCCTAACCTGGCTCCCGAAAGTCAAAGGTAACAGCGGACGACCGTTAGACCATGCTTCAAGCACCTTGGGAATGCCAGGGCAGTCTCGAAGAAGATGGTCTCCCATGCACAACATGCAGGGGAACTTGACTTTCCGTGGAGGGTTGGGAGGTATATCAAGAGGAGATATTTCAGAAAAAATAGTGGCAGCTTTAGCCTCTCTTTTATCAGACTTCTTCTTCTTTTTCTTCTTCTTCTTCTTCTTAGCCACCTGGTTATTCGAATCCAGACTTTCGCCAGGCGAAGTAGAAGAGGAGGACGCAGAAAAAGGCGAAGATGGGGAGAGGTCCACCTTGGAATCAACATAACGTTGTCCAGGTGGAGGAACTGATTGAAAAGTAGCGTAGATATTCGGGACCACAGAGGTTGAAAACAACCAAACAGGCAACCCAACAGTTAACCCAGGAAGGGACAATGTTGCCATGTAAGGAGCACCAACATTTCCAAAAGGAGGAAACTGACCAGGATTCCCTTCTGAGGGGATTCCTTGGTTGGTAAACTCCGAAAAAGTTGCCATCAAAACTCAAAACCACACATGGGATGAAAAGAGTCAAGACACACGATCAAACGGTCAACAAGCAAAGTCTAACAAGACGTGTAATCGTGGGTGATTAATTTTTTACCACATTGAAAAATAAGAAACTTCACTGTTTCATGTTTTAAGAGTCGAGAAATGATCAAAAAGGTGACTCTATCTCTTTCAGATTTGACACAAGCATGAAAGGACAAGCACTTGGTGATCCTTTCAAATTTAGGGGAGCTTCGATAGGATCAAAATGACTACTCAGAATACTAGCAAAAAGGGTGTACCAAATAACCGTGAACCGCAATATACACCTTTGTTTTCAATAGAAAGAGAAATCAACCAAGGAATTTCCGTACGTACAGGAATCTCCCCCCAAATGCCGTGTCCTGGTGTATCACGGATAGGCGCAGATCAAGCCTATGGATAAAGGATAGAAACATAGTGGGGTCTCCCTTTATATACTCAATGGTACGGGGAGCACAAGTCCGTACTAGTGCTGTCTAAAGCCAAGAGGCGAACGACAACTACTAGGTTTAAAGACGTCGGAACACGTCTCTAGCCTAGACCTTTAAATGTGTCGTTAATGTTTCAATGCTTCATTAGGTAAATTGAGTAAATTTTATGGTTGATCTTCAATTATGTTTCAGTTTCAAGGCCCTACCGTATGTCATATGACAATCTCCTATATGCAGCTATATGAGAAAAGAAATCTTTCAATTCTATGAATGCTATCTAGTTAAAGGAAGAGTTTCAAACAATGATGCAACAAACAACAACACTGCCAACGAAATATTTTCCAAACTAGATGACTTTCACTATCCAAAAGTATTCTAAAACATTCAACGAAGCGAATAATGCAATGTAATCTATGCAAAATCCTCTTTTCCGAAAACTATGCAATTGTAATCTATGCACAATTTCCTTTTCCTTTTCAAATGATAAGAATGCACTCAATGCATTTTTCGATGAAATGAGAATCTACTTAATGCATGCTTTTAATAAAAGAGAATGCAATCAAAGTGATTTTTATCTTTCAATCATTAAACAATGTGATCTAAGTTCAATGATAAATCTCAAAATACTCTTCAATGCAATGTGATCTAATGCATTTTAACAAAAAGAACACTTTGAGATGAAAACTAAATAAACACAAATCTTCTTAATAAAGGAAAAATGCAAAAGAGATGTAAACAAACACTAAGAATGCAATCGTTGTTTCAAACACTTTTTCATGAAATCCCTCAAAAGGCGACAAGACATATGAGGTCAAACACAAAGAGGACTTCCAAAGAAAGAGATTAAAACAAGGCATTCATTCCTTTTTACATCAAACAATCATGGAAAGAAGACATTTCAAACAATGAGCAATGTAATCTATGCTCATACATTGAAAATATCGGAAGGGAGAGACACATTGGTGAAGGATTAAGGGAAAAAATCTCAATTTTCACACACCCTAAAATTGGCTCGACTTGTACATTGACAACTAGCGTCAACTGGCGTGACTTGTACATTGAAAATTAGCGCCAATGGCCAATTAGCGCGGGTTGCTAACTGACAACAAATTCCAACACCTAAAAATGAAAAAACAAAGAATTTCTCCCAACCAAGACTAGACTCACCACTTCCAGCAGAATCTCCAAGACTCAAATGAACCATGTAATCTAGGCTCAAAGTGAGGCAAAGCTAAACACACAGATCAAGCTCAGAAAGCTCAAAACAGAGCAAACCCCAACAGTCCCCAACACTGGCGCGACTGTCAAGCTGAAACTAGCGCCATATCAAGATTGGCTTGGGTAATACATGGACAACTGGCGCTAATTGGCGCGACTATCATGCTAAAAAGCGCGCCAGTCAAGTTTGCTATGCCAAAATAAAAAATAAGCAATCTAAGATCAGACCAGTGATGTTCAAGCTATCAAATACCCAAATTCACAGAAAGAACCAGCCCAGAAGAGCTGATCAAGCAAGGAGGATCAAGAATTGACCGAAAAGACAAGACAATGCTCCAAGGGTTCAGTTTACAAACTAAACCGGAGATTGACTGAAGCAGCTTTGATCTACTCTGCAATTGCAGAGCAAAAGCATTTCGAAGGCTATCTGGCCAACTTCAGGCTCCGTCTATAGCTTATAAAATGAACAACAACAAGCTAACGATCCCCAGCGGAGTCGCCAATTTGTTGTCGAGGTAAATCCCCTCTGCGGACAGAGGCGATCCCTACTAGCCCAGATCGGGTCTAGCAACAATCAAACATGCTACAGTGCAGGTTCCTAATTGTAAATAAACCGACTTGCGAGGAAGGCTTACCTGGAATCCGTCGCTGTCGTTTGTAGAAGAGGTAATAACCATTTAAACCTTAGTGGAATCCATGATCTAGAAGTCTACGCAGTGGACACTGCATGCAAGAGCGTGAAACGTATTGCTGCAAGCGTAAAATCCCAGTATATGCAACTATATGTTAGTGAGAAAGGACATAACTCATCATCATAAACAACAACAAGAGTGGAACCATAACCAATAGTCGCTTATTATTAATCAATCAAAGGAAAATTACAACCAAGTTATGACACTGAATTTCCTTCGGAGGGTCGCCAGTAGAACACGTCTCGAGAAGCCTGTCAAGGATGAGACAAACCTCTCTCTTCGGATGTCTCGACAATAATCTCCTTGCTTGGATTTGGCCTTAAGGGAATGAATCAAGGCTCTTGTAGCATAAGGCTCTGATGGCTCTTGGGAACTTGGAGACTAGCTTGCAAAGGAGATGAGCAAGTTTTTATAGATGGAGGAAGGGGAGTTGGGATCCCTATAATCATGGGATTGGCCCTATCCTCAAGGAAGCTTCCATGAGAGGTGGAAAACCACTTCCTCTCTATGAAGCCCATGCTTCAGTACTCCCAACTCCAAGATAGATATGGGTTCACGGATCGGTTAGGACAAAACTTAGCCATTTTATTTTTAAAACATATTAAATTGGGTAGCGCAGTGCGACTACGGCAATAGCGCCAATTGACGCAACCTCTTTGATTTAAAGGATTTTCCCCGTTGGCGCGGGTATTGAGCTTCCTACTCGCGCCAATGCAAAAAGGGCCATTTTTAGGGTTTTTCACAAGGAGATGTCTTCAGGGCAATGAAAGCTCTTGTTTAGAGGGATGTCATGAAAGTGATTTCAAGCCATGTCACTGCTCACAGGTCATGGAATGAGCCCTCCAATGTGCGGGATGGGGATTGCAAGGACGGTGACAGGTGCATGTAACAGCGGACATACATTCTATCACGTCAATTGTTGGGGCGAAATATTGAAAATGGATTGTCATTTTCAGGAATTTGATTTGGAATTCATCAAATACAAGTCAAAGAAATCTTTAGTTTTGGTTCAGTTTCTCTCTGACCTTCCCTTTGATAGTACTGAAACTACATCAGAACCATCAATTCCAGATGAGTCTATGTTTTTGATTGGGTCATCTGAACCTTGGTATGGGTATTTTATCATTTATCTCCAAACCCAAATTTTTTGGCCTGATACCTCTCTCTCTCAACAACGACGTATTCAATACCAAGCCAAAGATTATCTTATCATCGATGATACACTATCGTCACGGCGTCGACATGATTTTAAGGAGGTGCCTCACTCACGAAGAGGCCAAGAATGTTCTAAATGATTGTAATGATGGTGCTTGTGGTGGACACTTGTTTGGATATGCTACCATGCAGAATATACTCTTTTCCGATTACTTTTGGCCAACCATATTTCGTGACTCCATCCTCATGGTCTGCAGTTGTCATGTGTTCCAAATATTGGATCGTAAAATCCACATGCCGCCAGCACCAATGCATCCTATCATCACCGTGGGAGAATTTTCAAAATGGGGCATTGAATTCATGACCTACAACCCTCGTTATGCCTGGGGTCATGGTTATATTATTTTCGCAATCTACTTTACTAAGTGGGCCTAATCGATTCCTACATTGAATAACACAGGTGAAACAATTGCATTGTTCTTTTTCAATAATGTTGTCTATCAGCTTGGTGTGCCACAAGATATAGTTACAGATCATGGTAAGCATTTTTGCAATAACATGATGAATGACTTTACTATCAAATTAGGACTTTCACATGATAGTTCTACCCATTATTATCCATAATCCAATAGACAAGTTAAAGGCATTAACAATATTCTTAAGCGAACGATTTAATGAATGATAGGGGTTCACAAAAAAATGGCATTTAATCCTGTACTCGGACTTGTTGGCATATTGAACCTCGCTAAGAAATGCAATCGGATTTACTCCCTTTCATTTGGTGTATGGTCTAGAGGCTATCTTACCAATCCAACGTGAAATATCATCATTAAAATTCGCTATTGAACTGATACCTAATGCCTCTAATGAAGAAGCGCATATTTTTAACCTCATCCATCTATATGAAACGCGTCGTGAAGCCGCATTGGCTGATGAAGCACATAAGAGACGAATCAAGGTGAAATATGACCAACATGTCAAGCCTCTCATTTTCTCATAGGGAGACCTCGTTCTTTATGATCAGGAAGTTGATTTGATAGGTACAGGAAAATTTGAGCCACTATGACAGGACCCCTACATTGTCAAAAGAGTTCTAGCTAAGGGCGCCTGTGAGTTAGGTTATTATGATGGAATTCCATTGGCGCAACCTTGAAATGGGTTGTATCTTAAACATTACTATGCTTAATTTAGTGTAGTAAACGTTTTTACCATATTTTGTATATGATTTTAATTTTAATTTATTGTCTTAGTTTGTTTTTCTAGAGATTTCTTGAAGTCACTTATCCACTTTACATTTCATCGCAGATGACAAAATTTTTGGAATCAATCGTTGGGTATGTCGATGGTGCTAGTCATATTACGCAGAACCTATCCTCTGCAGCATGGGCCATTTTCTCTCCAAGTGGTGAGTTAGAGATTTTTCAAGGGATTTGTATTAGTCGATCAACAAACAATATCAATGAGTATAGCACGTTGATCAAACTTCTCACTGATTCCATTTCATTTGGTATTGACTGCATCATCATAAGGTTAGAATCACAACTTGTCGTACTGCAACATACTAGCACTTCATCATATGTTCCTTAGAGTTCGACTTTTGGAAAGACATTTTGATTACATTCAATATCAACGCATTTCCATAAATTTGAACACATTAAATAATTCCTTAGTGAATTATGTTTTAAACAGAAATTTTCAACATATGTAAAGACACATTTTCAATTCACATCACATAATTGAATAGGATTGTGCATTAAACATAGGAAAAGAATGAAAACAAATAGATAGATAGTTTAGGTTTTTACAAAAATTTGTGCCGAAGACACATTAGTCATGTGACCTCAAAATGTATGTAAAAATGTCAAAGTAAACTAGTGATGCTCATGATAACAAGAAATTTCTCTAGCTATCCTGCGCAATAACTGCATCCAACGGTTGGGAACACCAATAGTATGGTATTGTAGTCTCATAGTTAACTCTTCGATCCAAAAATCTAGAATCCTAAGAGTCAATCCCTTGATGTGTTGATGTATCTCTGCAAGAGTCTCATTCAAATCCAAATCCTGAAGTACTTCTCTCCCGATAGTCCTCCCTGCTGGATCATCTGCTTCCTGCTCTGGTCGACCCACTGGTTGAATGCGGCCAACATATGTGTACATAAAAAAATTTAGTTTAGTCTTGGGAAACATAAAAAATAAAAAAATATGTAGAAACCTTTAAAAAATAAAAAAAAACGGTCAAAACATTTTTTACCTATTGCACCCCATTGAGTGCCATCTGGAAGAATCAAATCTGGATCTCCATGGAAATCTACACCTGCATATGGATACTTTTCTATGGTGATCATATATTGTCTAAACCAGGAAAAGGATGCATTAGAGAATATGATGGTCAATTGACCAGCTTATCTAGCTATCAATTCAACCCATCTCTACATCTGAGGATGTCTATTTCCAGATACACGCAATGTCACATGTTGTGGATGCATCAATGGAACTTGCTCTAAAATGAAGAAAATGAGGATCAAGCCATAATTGAAATTCTTCTTCCTACCTCCCTTTTCTTTAGTCTTCTATTCTTTCATCTGAAAGAGTACTGCCTCAACCAGTTGAATATTATGGGTTTTAGGCACTCAAGAGAAAACTCAATGGATGATGGGTTTGCAACATGAAGTGTCACGGAACAAGCAAGCTTTGCGATAGTAAAAAGGATGGTTCTCAAAGAAAAATGACACACATAACAGATTTTTATTTTTCCATATTTACTTGGTTCAGTCCTTGGCTAACAATGCTAGTGTATGTAATCCCTCACTATCTCTCCTACATGAGCAGATCCTGTGAGGGAAATGGGAGAACCACACCCTGATAATCTAGTGAGAAAGTAAATATCCTCAACCAATATTGGTAGTATTTTGTCCCCAATGTGAAAATCCTATAATGCTGGATCCCATGAATGAACTAGGAACTCCAATAGTTCCATATTCTGCCTCATCCATGATAATCTGAAGTATTTAAGAAACCCACAATCCCTGAGGGCTCTTACTGTACCCAAATCATTTAGGGAAATCATATCCTGTTCTTCATGTTCTCTTTCTCACCATGTAATAATCATTTTGATTTGATCAATACCTGAAAGGAAACCATAAGCTTCATCAGGATCCATGTCATGCGAAAAATTTGGGAAATTTTGGGCACACAACAAGAAAAAAATTTGAAGAATGCACCCAACCCTTCGCAGGTCAAGGGCTAGAGCATTTCAGTGCACCTAGAATTCAATTCCAATGCACTGTAATGTACCTTTTGACATTCAAGGGTGTGTTTCCCTCATAACGTAATATATTTACCCTAAGAGGCTCAAAACCATAAAAATTTACCATGAAATGCAACATAAATGATACCAAAAGAAAGATAAGGTTCGAATCTCCAACCTGGATCAAACAACACGAGAAATCATCCACTGAAACTATCACAATCAACCATTAAAGTTCGAGGGAAAAACTAGTTGAGAGCTCCTAATTTTCAAATGGTAACTATGAAATGGTAAAATAAAATGTTAAAAACTTCTTTTAATAGTTATTTTTTATTATTTTATTCATATTTAATGATGTGACTATGGTTTTATTCATTTTTTACTATGAAACAAGTATTTTTAATCCATTTGATGGTTCTCTGAATAGGTTTTACAACTGATACAATGAGTTTGACGTTCATAACTATTTGAAAGTGATTTGACTACAAGGAATACTTTATCCTTTTTTTTCGAGCTTTGATAAACACGAAAAACAGACCCCCTAGAGTCTTCTTTTACCTCTTTTCAAACTCCAATAATGTGAAAATATTTTCGATCACTTGTCTTTTTGAGCTCGTAAAAGTAAATGAAATGACATCTACTTAGTATAAGTTTAACCATTTTCCAGACTGAGATATATTGTTTAAGAAAAAGGAACACCTTAGTAAAACATGGCTAAGATGTTTTCTCAGGTATCATTTTACACTTTTCCAGACTTGAGAGACAAAGTTACGAAAAAGGACTCATGGATTTTTCTTTTTGTCTCTTTTCCAAACACTATAAATATGAAAAAGGACTGGGTTTTCACTATTGTTAGACTTGTCAAAACATAATATAGAGACAGACTTGTCGATCATGGAAAGATCAAGTTTCATTATCTCTAGACTTGTTAAATTATTAAATAGTGATGGATTCACCCGAAGGGTTGAATTATAGATCAAGCATATGTTACCCTCTTCAAGCTTGTTAGAAAATAAAGAGGTATTGGTCAACAATGATTGTGGAAAATTTGGGAAAGAGAATAGAACACTTTATGGTAGCATATAGCTCTTGAACATGACACTTTCACTTAATGACTGTGAAGTTTGGGTTGGGTAATCTTCTTGATGGTCTATCATACCTATGGTCCATCATACCATCACCTCGTTTTTAGGTCAATGATGCCAACTCATTTTAGTGTCGCCGACATGTTCAAGAGAAGTCATCCAGTAATTCTTCATCTTCTGCAATACTCATAAAACCTTCATTTTCTTGTGCATTGTTATCACTCAGGTTTTCCTTGAAGTTGTGTAAGAGGAAAGTATACCCGAGGTAACCACAAACCAACCTTTTAGATGCAGAATCTAGCCAATCTGCATCCAGAGAGGGCTCTCTCTTTATGATTTATCTTTGTTCTTGGAAGGTTTTAGGCTAGTTATAGATCCAAAGTTTGTTTTGGTAAAATGGTGGAATCCACAAACTAAGGGCAAGGTTGAGGACTTTCAGTCCATTGGGCTATGGAGTCAAAGGATGGCTTTACTGGATTTCTATTCTAAACACAAGATGGTATTACAGGGCAAGATAGCTAGACAGAGAACAATCCTTAAAATTTAAAGTGGATGAGATGATCTTGAAGGGATGAAAGGCAGCTAAGAATCTTTCACCATGTTCAAAAGAAAGAAATGAGATGAATACAAACAAAGAGCAATGAAGAATTCTTTATTATAGTAATCAACAATGTTTAAATTAGCAAAGCAAGAGCATTTAAGAATTCATGCTTATAACTAATTTAGAGGAAAACATTAAGAACAATCACATCTGAAATCAGAGTACAATTAAGTAAATTCTGATTCAATCCTTTATGTAAATTATTCAGAAATGGACATCATGATATTATAAACTGATATAAAACTTAAGACAAAGGGTAGAAAGACTTATTGAACTGCATTCCAACACATGAATCCTGCAAAAAGTCCTGAGCTTCAAATCGTCATCCAGTAAGCCACGAATAAATTTCTCCAAAATGCTTTTATTCCGAAAATCTCAATGTTACAGCAGAGTAATAGAATCCACACTCAATACTCTCTTCGAGGGTTTATTTATACACTAAATAATTGAAAATATCTCACACTATCCTAGCCCATATTTTGGGGTGACTAAGGATTAATTTACAAGTAAACAGGAGACAAATGGTCTCGTAGATAGAATAATAAGTAACTGCTGATGTGTTGTTTCCTTTCTTTATGGATGTGCTGGAGGTAAGTGCTGAAAAAGGGCTTGTTGCTGTCTTCTGGAGTAATTTCTTTGCTTGTTTGATACTCTTTGTCTTTACGGATACTCTTTAACTTGTGTAACTGATACTCTTTCATCTGTACTCATTTTTACCATTTACCTGATAGTAAAGATAAATTCTCATCCTGAAAATAACTTTTATAGAATTTCTAATAAGTCTCTCCACCATGAATCATCTGGTATCACAGTCCTTTTGAGTTTTCTCAAAGTCTCATCTGCTTCTGTGAGTTTGTAGAAGGTGGGCTCATTAGGAAATAGATACTTTATCTCATGTTCCAAATGAAATAAATTCCTCACTTTATCATAGATATTTCTCCCTGTTGGTAATGTTGATTGTGGTAAACTAGGAGAACAAGCAGCTGTATTTTGAGCATGAGCATTTATTTTCTTTACATAGGTTTCTAAGTCCATTATTTCATCCTCTGAGAGCATAGGACTTGGTAACCCACTGTCCAACAAAGCTTGAAATTTCTCTCTGAAAATATTGATATCAACCAAAATATCTGTGCACTTCCTTTCTAAATTCTGCATGAAAGTTCTCTTGATGAAAACTCTCTTTATTTCCAAAACGGTGCCAGTTCTGTCATCAATCCCTAACACTGCAAGTTGTTGCTTTGTCCGGGTGTTCAAAAATTGAATAAGCTGATTGGCCTGCTCAGGCCTACCTCTTAATTCATTTCTGGTTCTGTTTATTTCTTCTTGGGCTATTTTAACCAACTCATTTTGTTCAAAAATAGCTTGAATAGAGGGCCAAATACCCTTTATTAACTCAATGATGTTACCCCAAAGAATGTCATTAATTTCCTTTAAAGGCTTTTCCAATGAAAGATCTTTTTCCAAAGCCTGAACCAATTTTTCTAATCTTTTTATTTCCCTGGTGTGATCAGCAACTGTCTTTTTAGATGTATCATATTTTTCCTCCAATTTTTCTAATTGCAATTTCGTTGTTTGGAGTTCTGTGACCCTTAGTTGTAGACTTTCCATCTGTTTTATTAATTCATCATAACTCAAACCAGAAGTGTTTACCTGGGATGGCTGTGTTTGCTGACCTGTTGTTATAGTACCTGTGTTTGATGTCTGCCTGATAGTTTCCTGTTCCTGCAAAGCTTTTTCCAATTCCTTCTCCGTTTCACTTAGTCGCTCAGTCATATTTAGGAGAAACTCCATTATTTCTTCCTGTGAATTCCCTTTTAGAACTTCTTGGGTCTGAGGGTGCCTTGAGGCTGGCAATTTTAGCTGCTTTCTGAGTGCAGCTATGTCATCATCTTTCTTCTTTATTAATGCCTCAATGCTTTTAATGTCTTTGGGATTGTGACCCAAACCAATGATTATGTCTTCTAAAGACTTTATTCTATTATCTTTAGCCTGTGAAGAGGCCTTCTCAATTTGCAATTGTGTAGTAGTGTTATTCAAAGAATCCTGCAGCGTTATAGCTGCCATGGCCTTGTTGGTAAGAGTGGAATAGACCATTTCCCCAGTTTGTCTGTGTAGCTCTATTTGGTCTAAAGGATGAATGTCCTTTGCCAGGACTTCAAAATTTGTTCTAATGTAATCTGCTGCTGACATGGGCTTTGGCACTTTTGATTTGAAGTGACTCATTAAAATTTTTCCCTGTGAAATGTCAAATGCTGACATTAACCTCTCCTTGTTATGTGGAGCCATCTTCATATATTGATCATAAACTTTCATTCTTAAGGGATCATTTTTTGCCTTTATGTTGATGAAAGTTCTTTTAATATCCCCTGTATCTGTTTTGGGTGGCTTGAAAGAGGATACTTCAGTACTTAATTGCTTTTGTAAAGCTTTCCCTTTCTGGCTTATGTTTGTTTCACTTGCTGTGCCAGTTTGCTAACTATCTTCTCTTCCATCATCAAATACTTCATCTATAATTTCCACATCTGGAGGTGGATTTGGTTTCTGTTTCTTGACCTGATGTACTTGTGAGGTTTCTTTTGGAGGAGTGGTGTCTGAAACCTACCTTTTCTTTCCTATTTCCACATTTGATGGAGTCTGTAACTCTGGAACCTGTGGATGCTGTACCTGAGTGGGAGAAACCTGTGATTGTTCAAGTGCTTTGGAAGTTTTTGGTTTCTCTGCCATGACCAAAGTTTCAATAACCTGTATTACAGGTTCTTTTCCTTTGCCCTTTGATTCTGCTGCAACTGATGAACTGCTTTCCTGTAATGCGTGCTGTAGAGTTGTTGCTGAAGAAGTGCCAATGTAGGGTACCTGCACTTGACCATAAGATTCTAGGTCAAAGTTCTTCTCAACATCTTTCATAATTTTATTCATTTTGTCAGCTTCACTTTCTTCCTCAACAAGTGTTCCTTCAATCCATTCATCTTGATTGGCATTCTGTTCTAGATCAGGAATCTTGTGGTGTATATAAGGGGATGATTTATTCTTTAATCTCTTTTCACAAATAAAACCAACTAGGTCATAAGGAACCCAACGGAAAGATGTTTGGAACTTTCTCTGTAGTATATTTTCTGTCTCTCTCTCGGCCTCCCTAGAGTTGCAGATGAAAGGACCTAATTTACTTTTGATCCTTAATTGAGCTTTCTTCTTTACATTACAAAAATGGATCACATCTGAATTGTTCATTTGCCTGAAGTATTCCAAGGCAAAAATCCTCATGGGCACATATCTGGGTAACCTGAATGGATGTAATTCACATCCATAAATTCTGATGACTGTATGGTTTTGATACAAATAACAATCCCCAACTTTATAAGTCCTTGAAAGTTGCAAGGTCTTTCTAATTTCATTATTGAGCCTTGGGGGAGGAATTCCTGTTAACAAAGTTGTTGCAGGATATACAAACTGATCAATGAATTCAGTGTAGGAATATGGAGAATCAGAGGAAGAATGAATTATGGGGGACCAAAATATGACTGACCTGGGGTTTCCCTTGGCATCAAGTTTTTGAACAGGGAAAGGGAACTTTTCTGAATGATAGTAGATAATGAGATGATAGATGACTGAGGAATATTTAAAATTTTTTTCATCATCTAGCCTCATGAATTGATCATGGATCTTATTGGCTATGAAGGAGGCAAAGTCATATTTAATCTCAGGAGGTTGCCCAGGAGTAAAAATGGATAGCAAAACCAAGGTTATCTCATCCACATATTCACTGGTGTTGAATCCCAAAACAAAAGATATCATATTTACAATGAGCCTTCCCAATGTATTGAAATAATAAAAACCATAGGGAGGAGACCCTTTTGGCTGATGCTCAGGTAACATGAAATTCTGACACATGGATTTTAGCTTTTCTGGGGTTAATTGCCTGGTCTTCTCAATCAATTCTTCCATGGACAATGGTGCTAGTTCTTGGTCTAGTTCAAAGTTTAACATGGCATTGATAGCCTGGGGAGTAATGGGAAACAGAACACTTTGATCAGGAGCTATTACAGCTCTTTGAGTGGGATCATAGTTTGAATGGAAATAATGGATGATTTATGGGAAATAAATGACTGAAGGGATGAGATACCTTGGGAGATTGGATTCCCACAACCCTATAAGATCTTGCCCCTTTGAGTATTCGTCTCTGCAGCGACAATAACTCAATAGGGGACTTTCATCAAAATGCAAGTCTTTAATCTGAAAATCTCTGTCTACCAAAGGTAAATATTCCAATTCACGGTGAGGAGCATTCAGTGGAGTGATATTCAAAGCTGCCGGGGCCTCCATTTTGGTTCTTGTGGATTCAAAATGGAGGTTTTTGGTTTTCCTCACAGGCCGGGCGGGATTTCTAAAATGAAGGAAATTGGCACAATTTGTAGGTTCAGGGAGCAATTACACAGTTTTAAAACCTCAGGGGAGGAACTCAGTGATGATTTTAATCACTAATTCAGCGGAAAAACAAAGAACACAGAGTTTACTTGCAGCTCGGGGCGGAGTAGGATAAATACCTGTCTTTGGAAGCAAGCTGGTTCTTTAACCTAGAGGCAAAGTGGGGAGGCAAGGTGGAGGACGCACAACGCAGTTCCAAGTGATTTATGGAGTGAAAGTGACCAAAATGTTGGATTTTAAATGCAAATTCGAAATTGTATATAGAGTTACTCACATGACAAAGGAAAAATAACGGGGAAGAAAATAACGGAAAAAAAACACGAAAATTGACTTTATTTACAAGTTAAAAGGGTTTTTATTTTTCCGAGGAGTGACGTCATCGACGTACGGGCTGACGTGAGCGAAGGTCGGGCGGTAAGTGGTAAGCGGTAACCCCGCACCGCTTTTGGATGAAAGTGGTTTAAGTCGGGAGGGCAGCGATTCCACAAAACGATTGCCACGTGGACGGTGGACTATTCAAATACCACCCATCCCCCGCTGGTTAAAAGGCTGACAAGGGATGGGTAGCGGAATTGACAGGGATCGTTGATCTGCGGAGGAGTGATCAAACGGCTGAAATGATGGGGAGATCGCGGAGGATTAAAGCGTGGGGCCGTCGGGCTTTAAAACAATTAAAGTTTAATCTAATCACCCCGGGAGATGTATGATAGGCAGAAAATAAGGTTATTAGTTAGTCCTGATGACTAATTAATCCCGTATGTGTAAAGAAAAGGGAGTCGTGGCGGGATTTTGTTAGGCGCGGGTTTTAAAATGCTGCGTCAGATTCCAGGTGGACGAGCCACGTTGGCGTGGGATTTTTCAAAGTTTAGTTTAGAAAATAAAACTTCGGGTTTTGTATTTTTGGGTTTAAACACACATATTGTATGTCTAAAGTTTTATTTTTTCATATATGTTTTATTATATGATAAATTAATTAATACAATTAATTTAACATAGGGGCGGGATTATTATATAAAGGTATAATTTAACCAAAGGGCTTATATAGTGGGTTTTCTTTTGAATGCACGGGGAAATAATTACTTTGGTTAAACTATATAATAGAGGGGTTTTTTGGGTTATTTATAAAAAGGGAGTTATATACTTAGGATAGGGTATTTTACTAGGGATTTAGTAAAAATAGAGTTAAATGTAAATATGGCAAAGGACAAGGAAACTCAAAATATTTTTGCACATCTAAGAAAGTGAAAACTTTTGAAGTAAATTGCAATATCTTATCTTCAGCACTTAAACTTAGAATAGCAAGTTATGATGAGGGATTTTTATGGAATTTTGCATGATGTTCCTAAGTAAAATGAGATTTTACTTAGGACAAGGTTAAAGATGGATGATTATAATGATGAATTGTCTCAAGTACTTAAGTCTTTTTTTATCATTAGGTCGAGGGTCCGGTCCCTCCAGAAGTCAAGGAAATGCCTTGAGCCCCTTTGATCTCCAAATACCTTAGAACCTTGGGGGAAATTAGTAAAACTTTTGAGGGGAAAGTGATGAGGGAAGTTAATGAGTTTGACTTTGCTTGCTGTGATTTTCCAGTGTATTTCCCTGCTTTAGTACTTGTGATGAAGTAAAGGATCAAAAACATGTAGCAGCATCATTCATCAGATAACACTTTGCAGCACCATCTACCTACCCTATCTACTTAACACTACCATTTTCTCTTCTTTATTAGGGTGCATTTGGACTTGCAAACCCTTTTTCAACCTTTTCTTTTTACATGATAAATCTATCTATTTCTACCCTTATTACATCCAAGGGCTCAGATTAAACTGTTGAGCACCTTTTATTCACTCTACCTATCTACTCATCTGCCAAGATTAAACTGATTGGTCAGATATTTATTCTCTAATCTATAACATGAAATTGAAAAATGAACTAGCCAAGCTTAAACAGTTTGACTATTCATGAATTGTGGCATAAAATACAAGTTACACACAATTTGTTTATTACATCAGAGTAAAAAGTAGTGGCATTTAGACTTGCACACTTTCCTTGGCCTTTCTTTTTGATGGGGTTCATTTCTTTTACTTTTTGGCCATTTTTATTATTTTTACCCTTTTATTTTTCTTTTAGGGTATACCCTCTTTACATTTTTTAATTTTTTTGATTTTTTTGGTTTTTCAAGAATATGGAACACCTTTGCTCAAGAAAAAGGTTTGAACATATTCCATAGTTCAATCAAGACAATCATGAAAAATGAAACCTATTGGTATAGGAGTCTAACACTGGCTCCACTTGGGGATGGCTTTTCCTTGTGAAAAGTCAAGAACAGCAGGTCAGTTGCCTAAACATGTCTTCAAACTGGAATTATGTAATATCCTTTTCCTGGTAGCTTTATTGTACATATGATAGTGAAACTCTTGAAGCTTTAGGGCCTTCACTTCGGGCTTCAACTTCCAGAAGTCACCATCCAATCCAAATTGCATTAACAAAAACAAAACAAAAAAACAATATATTATGTACAAGTTAGAAACATTAAAACACTCTAGTAAATTGGATCAAAATAATGCTTGAGCATTCGACCATTGACTGGTCCTTCTTCAACTTTTGAATTGTCCAACTCCTTCAAAAAGTAAGTGTTGTTTCCCTGCAAGGCATGAATGATATAAGGCCCTTTCCACAAGAAATCAAACTTTCCATGTTTCCCTTTTTCTTCTCTTCTAGAATCCCATCTCAGGACTTTATCACCTAGTTGAAAATCTCCTGATTTAGTCCTGTTATCAAACATTTTCTTTAGCTTTTCCTGCAAGACTTGTGATCTTTGGTATACCTCTTCCCTGGTTTGTTGCAGGTGGATTGTTTGATTAATTCTTCTTTGAATGTCATTTGGCTCCACTTGAGCCTCCTCAAGTAATTTCATAACAGGAATTCCTAAAGATGATGGGAATCTTGCTTCAAGGCCATAAACTAACTCATATGGACTAGTCCCAATTGATTTCTTAGTTGTAAGTCTATCTGCCCACAATGCATTGGTCAGTTTCTTGTGCCAATTCTTTTTGTTTTCTTCCAATAACTTTTTGATGATATTGATAAGGCTTTTATTGGAGGATTCTGCTAGTCCATTACCCTGAGGGTAATAAGCTGTGGAATGGCCTAAAGTAATATGATATTTATTACAGAAACTAATCATTTTCTTTGACTTAAATGCAGCAGCATTATCTGTAATAATCTTTTCTGGACAGCCAAATCTCGAAAGTATGTTGGTTTCTATAAACCCTATGATTACTGAATCATTGGCCTGCCTACATGGGATAGCTTCAATCCACTTAGTGAAGTAGTCTGTGGCAGTTAAAATCCATCTATGTTGCCCTGAAGAAGGGGGATGAATTTCTCCAATAAAATCTAACC
The DNA here is from genome assembly GCA_034641835.2 of Pinus albicaulis. Taxonomy (NCBI): domain Eukaryota; kingdom Viridiplantae; phylum Streptophyta; class Pinopsida; order Pinales; family Pinaceae; genus Pinus; species Pinus albicaulis. The sequence goes on along the minus strand of CM076575.1, from coordinate 1,461,254,914 downwards.
CCCATTGTTGAAAAGGTCTTTCTGTGGAAATTGGTTTTAAAGGCAGAGGTAACAACTTTCTTTTACCCTCAAATATCTGACATTTATGACAAGTTGTTACAAATTTCTTAACATCGGAAAATAAAGTTGGCCAGTAGAAACTGGCCCTTAAAATTTTGTCTGCAGTATATTTCCAGTAGAGATGTCCTCCACAATCACCTGCATGAAATTCATTAAGAATTTTATCAGCTTCATCTTTTAAGAGACAATTCAACAAGATTCCTTCATGATTTTTCCAAAATAAAGTGCTATCTAAAATACAATATTTCAAAGATGTCATTTTTACAAATCTTCTTTTGGTTCTGGACAACCCTGGAGGAGCTTGCAGGTTTAATAAAACATGAATTATATCAGTGTACCAAGGTGAATCTAAGAAAGCTTGACTGATCTGTGGAGTCGCCATCTCCTGATTGTCATCCAGTTCATTGATGTCTAAGGCTTGGCAATTGGTTTCTGTCATGAGTTGTGCCAATCCTTGACCTTTTATGAGTTTTGTTGGTTTAATCTCAATATCATATTCTAAAATGGTAGCTATCCACTTACCTCGTTTACCTTCAATGCCATCTTGAGTCAAAATATCTTTAACTACTGCATTAGGCACATAAGCTATCACATGAGAATATAATATGTAGACTCTGAAATCTTTGATTGCTTTTACCAATGCAAAAGCCTGTTTTTCCATAATATTGTATTTTAGAGATGCATCCCTCAGTGCTTTACTAAAAATGCTATTGGCTTTTCACACCCTTGGTTATCTTTTTGAAGTAAAACAGCTGCAACAATATGTTCAGAAGCAAATGAAAAAATAATAAAGTCTCTATCAAATTTAGGACTGGTCAAAACTGGTGTCCTTGTTAAAGCCATTTTAATTTCCTCGAATGATTGTTTGGCTTCTATAGTCCAGTCAATGCTTGAATCTTTCCTCAACATGTTAGTTAGTAATCTAAGTAACTCTGCTAGACTAGAAATAAATCTTCTCAAGAAATTAATTTTTCCTATGAATGCTTGCAACTCTTTTATGTTTCTGGGGTGGGGTATTTGCAAAATTGCTTGTATTCTTTCTGGATCAATCCTAATGCCATCTTTAGAAATGATGTGCCCTAAGAGCTTTCCTTCTTCCAAACCAAACAATGACTTCTTAGGGTTTAAAGAAATCCCATATTTTCTGCACTTTACAAACACTTGCCTTAGGTGATCCAAATGTTCTTGATCTGTTTTAGAAAAAACAGTCAAATCATCTAGGTAAATAACTGGAAAATCATGTATCTCTTTAGCAAAAGAAATGTCCATTGCTCTTTGAAATGTAGCTCCTGCATTCTTGAGTCCAAATGGAATTTTGACATATTTAAACGTACCCCATGGTGTAGTGAATGCTGTTTTATCCTGATCATCAGGATGAACCAGAATCTGGTTGTACCCTGAAAATCCATCTAGTAGTGATATTCTCGAAGATCCTACTACCCTTTGTAGAATGTGGTCCATTTTCGGCAGAGGATAGTTGTCTTTTAAAGAAACTTTATTCAAATTTCTTAAGTCGACACACAGTCTAATTTCTCCTGTCTTCTTTCTTGTTGGTACCAAGTTAGAAACCCATTCTGAGAATCTGATAGGAGCTATAATCCCTGCTTCAAACATCCTTTTGATTTCCTTTTCAATTGAGGGTAATAAAACAGGATTTATTCTTCTAAGCTTTTGTTTAAAAGGTTTCTGGTCTGGTTTCAAAGGTATAGTGTGTTGAATGATGGAAGTATCATAAGATTTGAGGTCTTCATAACTCCAGGCAAAAACATCCTGGAATTCTTTTAATAGTTCAACATATTTAACCTTTTGATCTTTTGGAAGGGATTTGGACAACTTGACCATTTTGGGATTTTCTGGGGTTCCTAAGTTGCATTCTTCCATATCAGCCTTTACAGGTTCCATTTTAGGTCTAAATGGAATATCATTTGAGTCAAACAGATCTTCCAAAGGAGTTAATCCTTTGGGCAAATGATTATATTTTAAATTGATGATTTTTGTCTCATCTTCTATGATTTCATCAGATTCCATCTGTTTCAAATTTTGCACGTCCTTTTCAGTGAATGTGGTCGGATGTAGCATATGAATTGCATTTTCTCTTGAAATTTCTATTTTTTGTTCTTTTCCTTGATCAGATTCATCAATAGCTATATCCTCATCTATATTACAGTTAGAAAACTCATTTTGAAGTGTCAAAAAATTACTGATTTGATTGTTATTCACAAATACTTGCCAATTCAAAAGATTGTCTGGTATAGCAGGCCTATGCCTAATTTCAGCTGAAAACTGATGATTAGGGTCGAAAGGTAACTTGCATGTACTAGCAAACATTGCTAAACTGTGAGCATGCAAATTTTGTTTCCTGGGAATCTTGGCAAGTTGAGCTTGTAAAAATGTGTTGAGAATCTCTACAACTGTCTCTCTGTATTGTTTCAGTCTCATGTCTTTTGTTGAACATTCTCCTTTAATCTGTTGAATGATTAGTTCAGAATCTCCTATGATTGATACCCTAATAGCTCCTAACTTCTTAACATGTTTAAGCCCTAATAAAAGAGCTTCATACTGTGCCATGTTGTTAGTGCATTTGAAATTCAACCTATAAGCATGACCCTCTGCATAATTGTTCTCAACATTATGTAACCAAATCCCAGCTCCTGCCCCGAGTCTGTTTACTGAGCCATCAAACTCTAAATGCCATAGAATTTCATGTTCATAATCTTCATCAATTGTTTTAAAGTGTTTCTTGACAGGAGCTAGTTGTTTAGTTTCTTCAGGTATTTCTTGATCATATGTTGTTTCTTTGTTTTCAGAGATTTCTTCAATTTTAACAGTGGTTTTGTTTATGATTTCCAATTCTGGAGCTTCTATTTCAGTAGGAAGATCTGACTCAGCATTGTATAAAATAAAAGAATCCATGTCAGAATGTACAGAGTAAACAGGGAAGTTTTCAGGCTTCTCATGCCTACTCACTAAATACTTCATCAAGGTTTCTCTATATAACCTTTTAGGCTGACCAAATACTGAAATAGTTGCATATGACATGTCTAGCTGAATAGACCCTCCAATTTTAGCACCCCATGATCTAGACAATAACATACCATATTTAGGTGGAATATCAGCAACAACTATGTCCATTAAAACAGACTTAGCAGGGTATTGTACCAAAGTAACACACAGATCTTTAATCAAACCTAAACATTTTACCTGACTAGAATCAAATGAAAACAAATCTTTGTACGGTCTGGTAATATCTAGATTTAATCTTTCCATTACTGCTTTTGGCATCAAATTGTGAGATGCTCCAGAATCAAGCATTGCATTATGGAGTATCTTGTCATGAAAATTCAGGCTTACATAAAATGGAGGAGTTCCTCCACTTTCTGGTTTGCCATTTACCTCGGGGCCAAAAAGAAGTTTGGGTTGATCATCAAGAATATTTACTGAATCGTCCAATCCAGTAATGTTAATGTTTAGGGACTTGGTAATTTGACTTCTATAGACATCATGTTTAGCCAATTCTGATAAAGGAACATCTATCTTTAGTTTGCCTATTTCAGCCTCTAGATTGAAAGGTTTTTCTGTTTGAGTTTTAGTGTTTTGCACAGTTGGGTTTTCTCTGTTTTTTGGGTCTTCAATGTTTTTCTCTTTTTCATGAATGAAGTTTTGTTTTGAAGATGTTTCTGGACTAACTTCTACTGTTTCTTCTATATTTCCCACAGGAGGAAAAGTATCAGATTGTTGTTTGTTGTTTGGTTGGTTGTCAGAGACATCTTCAATTATTGGATTTGAAGAATTGGGAGTTATCCTAGACAAAATTTGTACTTGGGGAATGTTTTGTACAGGGGGAATGTTTTGTTTACCTTTGACATTTTGTTTTGCTGTTTTCTATTTGGTATTCTCTGGCACCTCAATCCGCCTACTTCTCAAGTTATACTGTTTATGAACCTCATAGATTGCTGTGTCATAGCCTTCCTTGAAATCAAAAGTCTCACCTGAATGAGTTTGGAATGTTTCAAGGATGTGGTTCTCTTGATCATCTTGGGATAGGAAGACTTCTGGTTCATTTTTGTCATCAGTTACATTATTTATTTCTACGTCCTCTGTAGGTTCTTCAGAAGTTGAGCCTTCAACAAAGTTTTCTTGGAAGGGTGGCCTAATGTTCTGGTCAGGAACATTCTTTCCACTATTTTGATTCAGATTCCTCCTAAAGTTCGGGTTTCTTGCAACATTCTGATTGTCAGTAGAAGACTTTCTTTCAATGGTTTCCACTCTGTCTCCTAATCTTTCCATACCTTTAATGATTACATCCAACTTCTTTTCAAAAGATGAAGGTTCTTCATTCATAGGCATTCTTCTTTCTGCCCTAGCTCTGGCTCGTTTTTCTATCAGATTTGCTTCTACACTCACCACTATGCTTTGCATTTCCTCTAATGTTTGAGGAGCTCTTTCCCTGAGGGAATAAGCTATATCAGAGTCAAAACCATCTGGAAATTTAACTAATACAGAGTCAGGTGGGGGTCTTAGGTTTTGAGGAACTGCATTATATGCTTCATTGAATCTTATGATGTAATCTTGTACGGTTTCGTTAGGTCTTCTTCTTAGTTTCTCAAATTCTGATAGGATTTGAAGAGGATCCTTTTTCTTCTCCCATCTGTTCAAAAATGCTCTATACAAAGCTTCTAAATCAGCAATACTGTTCGGGGCAAGAGCCCTAAACCAAGTTCTAACTTCTCCAGTAAGACTCTGAACGAAAATTCTCATTCGGATATTATCAGTATCAATCTCATAAAACTCAAAGTAATCAGTCATTCTTTTGGTGTGTTGTTGAGCTCTGTAAGTACCTGATCCATCAAAAGGTGTGATCTTACTCTGGTAGTCCTGAGGTAAAGCTGGAGGGTTGGCTGGTAACTGTAGAGGGGCATATCGATTAGCCATTGGAAGATAAAGTGAGGTAATAGGAGTTGATGATCTGGCAGGAGGAGATGGAGGAGTAGAAGGGATAACAGGTGTTTGAAAAGTTTGAGAAAAAGTGACTGAACTTAGAGATGCTTCAGTAATCACAGAAATGTTTGAGCTTTCTTCAAAGGTTTGCTCAGACTGAATAGAGTTATGCAATTCTCTGTCAAGATGATGTGAAACAAATCTGTATTGCAAATCTTCAAAGAACAATGGATCTGGAACTAATCTAGATAATTCAGTTTCAGAAAAATTCACAAACAAAGATGTTTCAAATCATGCATCAAAAGGAATGTCATCAATATATATAATTTTCACAGGACAAGATGCAGATCTAGAAAGTGGTCTAGAACTTCCTGTACTCTCCTGACTTCCTCTTTCAGAACTTTCTTGACTTCCTTGTCTTCTAAGAATCCTGGGAATCAGATTTGGATTTTCAAATATTCGTGGTGGATTGGGGTCAGGGTTTGACCTAGTATGTCGAATCCTTTCTGAAGCCAGTTTTCCTAGACTATGTGTTTTTTAGATTTTGATTTTAATTGAAAAATAAATACAACTTCTACAAATTCTTCAAGAAATAATGATGTGTGATTAAAATTTTCTCAAAGATCTGTTTAAACTAGAGAATCTGATTGAAAATTTTGAAACTAAGATTCAATATATAAGCTAAATCAGAGATAGACTGAAGCATCATTTATTTACTTTTGCAATTGCAGAGCAAAAGCAATTTCAAAGGCTACCTGGCTGATCTTCAGACTCTGTCCATAGCTTATAAATCAAACAATAGTATCAATAAAATGATTCAGATCCCCAGTATGGTCGCCACTATGTTATCACTCAGGTTTTCCTAGAAGTTGTGTAAGAGGAAAGCATACCCGAGGTAACCACAAACCAACCTTTTAGATGCAGAATCTAGCCAATCTGCATCCGCAGAGCCTCTTTGTAATTTATCTCTGCTTCAAGGTATTAGGTTGAAGGAGAGACTAAGAGTTTGTTTTGGAAAATGGCCTAATCCACAAACTATAAGAAGGAGGGAATTCTCTACTCATATTGGCTATGGAGTCAAAGGATGGCTTTACTGGATTTCTATTCTACGCACAAGATGGTATTACAGGGCAAGATAGCTAGACAGAGAACAATCCTTAAAATTTAAAGTGGATGGGATGATTTTGAAGGGATGAAAGGCAGCTAAGAATCTTTCACCATGTTCAAAAAAGAGAAATGAGATGACTACAAACAAAGAGCAATGAAGAATTATTTATTATAGTAATCAACAATGTTTAAATTAGCAAAGCAAGAGCATTTAAGAATTCATGCTTATAACTAATTCAGAGGAAAACATTAAGAACAATCACATCTGAAATCAGAGTACAATTAAGTAAATTCTGATTCAATCCTTTATGTAAATTATTCAGAAATGGACATAATGATATTATAAACTGATAAAAACTTAAGACAAAGGTAGAAAGACTTATTGAACTGCAGTCCAACACATGAATCCTGCAAAAAGTCCTGTACTTCAAATCGTAATCCAGTAAGCCACGAATAAATTTCTCCAAAATGCTTTTATTCCGAAAATCTCAATGTTACAGCAGAGTAATAGAATCCACCCTCAATACTCTCTTTGAGGGTTTATTTATACACTAAATAATTGAAAATATCTCACACTATCCTAGCCCATATTTTGGGGTGACTAAGGATTAATTTACAAGTAAACAGGAGACAAATGGTCTCGTAGATAGAATAATAAGTAACTGCTGATGTGTTGTTTCCTTTCTTTATGGATGTGCTGGAGGCAAGTGCTAAAAAAGAGCTTGTTGCTGTTTTCTGGAGTAATTTCTTTGCTTGTTTGACACTCTTTGTCTTCACGGATACTCTTTAACCTGTGTAACTGATACTCTTTCATCTGTACTCATTTTTACCATTTACCTAATAGTAAAGATAAATCCTCATCCTGAAAATAACTTTTATAGAATTTCTAATAAGTCTCTCCACCATGAATCATCTGGTATCACAGTCCTTTTGAGTTTTCTCAAAGTCTCATCTGCTTCTGTGAGTTTGTAGAAGGTGGGCTCATTAGGAAACATATACCTTATTTCATGTTCCAGATGAAATAAATTCCTTACTCTATCATAGATATTTCTCCTCGTGAATTCCTTAACTTCTCGTTAGAGGGTGCCTTGAGGCTGGCAATTTTAGCTGCTTCCTCAGTGCAGCTATGTCATCATCTTTCTTCTTTATTAATGCCTCAATATTTTTAATGTCTTTGGGGTTGTGACCCAAACCAATGATTATGTCTTCTAAAGACTTTATTCTATTATCTTTGGCCTGTGAAGAGGCCTTCTCAATTTGCAATTGTGCAGTTGTGTTATTCAAAGAATCCTGCAGCGTTATAGCTGCCATGGCCTTATTGGTAAGAGTAGAATAGACCATTTCCCCAGTTTGTCTGTGTAGCTCTATCTGGTCCAGAGGATGGATATCTTTTGCCAAAACTTCAAAATTTGTTCTGATGTAATCAACTGCTGAAGTGGGCTTTGGCACCTTTGTCTTGAAGTGGCTCATCAGCATTTTGCCTTGTGAAAGGTCAAATGCTGACATTAGCCTTTCTTGATTATGGGGAGCCATCTTCATATACTGATCATATACCTTCATTTTTAATGGATCATTCTTTGCTTTAATATTAATGAAGGTTCTTTTAATATCCCCTGTGTCTGTCTTTGGTGGTCTGAAAGAGGATACCTCAGTGCTTAATTGCTTTTGTAAATCTTTCCCTTTCTGGCTTATGTTTGTTTCACTTGCTGTGCCAGTTTGCTGACTATCTTCCCTTCCATCATCAAATACTTCATCTATAATTTCCACATCTGGAGGTGGATTTGGTTTATGTTTCTTGACCTGATGTACCTGTGAGGTTTCTTTTGGAGGAGTGGTGTCTGAAACCAACCTTTTCTTTCCTATTTCCACATTTGATGGAGTCTGTAACTCTGGAATTTGTGGATGCTGCACCTGAGTGGGAGAAACCTGTGATTGTTCAAGTGCTTTGGAAGTTTGTGGTTTCTCTGCCATGACCAAAGTTTCAATAACCTGGATTGCAGGTTCTTTTCCTTTGCCCTTTGATTCTGCTGCAATTGATGAACTTCTTTCCTGTAGTGCTTGCTGTAGAGTTGCTGCTGAAGAAGTGCCAATGTAGGGTACCTGCACTTGACCATAAGATTCTAGGTCAAAGTTCTTCTCAACATCTTTCATAATTTTATTCATTTTGTCAGCTTCACTTTCTTCTTCAACAAGTGTTCCTTCAATCCATTCATCTTGATTGGCATATTGTTCTAGATCAGGAATCTTGTGGTGTATATAAGGGGATGATTTATTCTTTAATCTCTTTTCACAAATAAAACCAACTAGATCATAAGGAACCCAACGGAAAGATGTTTGGAACTTTCTCTGTAATATATTTTATACCTCTCTCTCGGCCTCCCTAGAGTTGCAGATGAAAGGACCTAATTGACTTTTGATCCTTAATTGAGCTTTCTTCTTTACATTACAAAAATAGATCACATCTGAATTGTTCATTTGCCTGAAGTATTCCAAGGAAAAAATCCTCATGGGCACATATCTGGGTAACCTGAATGGATGTAATTCACATCCATAAATTCTGATGACTGTATGGTTTTGATACAAATACCAATCCCCAACTTTATAATTCTGTGACAGTTGCAAGGTCTTTCTAATTTCATTACTGAGTCTTGGGGGAGGAATTCCTGTTAACAAAGTTGTTGCAGGATATACAAACTGATCAATGAATTCAGTGTAGGAATAGGGAGAATCAGAGGAAGAATGAATTATGGGGGACCAAAATATGACTGACCTGGGGTTTCCCTTGGCATCAAGTTTTTGAACAGGGAAAGGGAACCTTTCTGACTGATAGTAGATAATGAGATGATAGATGACTGAGGAGTATTTAAATTTTTTTTCAATATCTAGCCTTATGAATTGATCATGGATCTTGTTGGCTATGAAGGAAGCAAAATCATATTTAATCTCAGGAGGTTGCCCAGGAGTAAAAATGGATAGCAAAGCCAAGGTTATCTCATCCACATATTCACTGGTGTTGAATCCCAAGACAAAAGATATCATATTTACAATGAGCCTTCCCAATGTATTGAAATAGTAAAAACCATAGGGAGGAGACCCTTTTGGCTGATGCTCAGGTAACATGAAATTCTGACACATGGCTGGGGTTAATTGCCTGGTTTTCTCAATCAATCCTTCCATGGACAATGGTGCTAATTCTTGGTCTGGTTCAAAGTGTAACATGGCATTGATAGCCTGGGGAGTGATGGGAAACATAATACTTTGATCAGGAGCTATTACAGCCCTCCGTGTGGGATCATAGTTTGAATGGCAATAATGGATGATTTCTAGGAAATAAATGACTGAAGGGATGAGATACCTTGGGAGATTGGATTCCCACAACCCTATAAGATCTTGCCCCTTTGAGTATTTGTCTCTGCAGCGACAATAACTCAATAGGGGACTTTCATCAAAATGCAAGTCTTTAATTTGGAAATCTTCATCTATCAAAGGTAAATATTCCAATTCACGGTGAGGAGCATTCAGTGGAGTGATATTTAGAGCTGCCGGGACCTCCATTTTGGTTCTTGTGGATTCAAAATGGAGGTTTTTGGTTTTCCTCACAGGCCAGGCGGGATTTCTAAAATGAAGGAAATTGGCACAATTTGTAGGTTCAAGGAGCAATTACACAGTTTTAAAACCTCCGGGGAGGAACTCAGTGATGATTTTAATCACTAATTCAGCGAAAAACAACGAAAACTGATTTTTACTTGCAGCTCGGGACGGAAAAGGATAAATACCTGTTTTTTGGAAGAAACTGACTTTTAACAGGTATCAGGCGATGTCGGGACTGTACTCGAACACAGGTGCAGCGGAATCTTGGAGCAAGAACATATAACACAGTGAATTTCAGTGGAAATTCGAAAATCGCAGCAGAAGGCGCTATTGCGTTTGACAGCGAAAATAACAGGAAAAAACACGAAAATTGACTTTATTTACATGTTAAAAGGGTTTTTATTTTTCCGAGGAGTGACGTCATCGACGTACGGGCTGACGTGAGCGAAGGTCGGGCGGTAAGTGGTAAGCGGTAACCCCGCACCGCTTTTGGTCGAGGGTGGTATTAGTCGGGAGGGCAGCGATTCCACAAAGTGATCGCCACGTGGAAGGTGAACTGTTCAAATACCACCCGTTTCCCGCTCGTTAAAGTTCTCACAAAGGATGGGTAGCGGGGTTCACGTGGATCGTTGATCTGCGGAGGGTTGATCCGACGGCTGAGGCGATGGGGGAATAAGCGGAGGTTTCAGATGTGGGCCCGTCGGACTTTTAACACTTTTTAACGTTATTTAATCACTCCGGGGGATATCTAATAGGCGGATAAAAGGTTATTAATTAGTCCCGATGACTAATTAATCCCGTATGAAAAGAAAGGGGTTGCGGCGGGGTTTGGTTAAGTGGAATGCCAGGTGGACAAACCACGATGGCACAAGACTTTTCCGAAGTTTTATTCATATTTTTGTGTTTAAACATACATATCGCATGTTTAAAGTTTTTGTATATATGTTTTTTATTATATGGTAACAAATAAACATTATTTAATTACCATAAGGGCGGGATTATAATATAAAGATATATTTAACCAAAGGGCTTGTGAAGCGGGGTTTTTAATGAATATTTGGGAAAATAATTACTTTGGTTAAACTTTATAATACGAGGGTTTTTGGGGTATTTATAAAAAAGGAATTATATACTTAGGATAGGGCATTTTACTAGGGATTTAGTAAAATAAAGTTAAATATTAATATGACAAAGGGACAAGGGAACTCAAAACACTTGGCACATCTAAGAAAGTGATAACTTCTGAAGTAAATTGCAACATTTTATCTCCAACACTTAAACTTAGAATAGTAAGTTATTTTGAGGGATTTTTATGGAAATTTTGCATGATTTTCCTAAGAAAAATGGGATTTTACTTAGGAAAAAATTGAAGGTGAATGATTATAATGATGAATTATTTCAAGTACTTAGGTCTTTTTGATCATTAGGCCGAGGGTCCGGTCCCTCCAGAAGTCAAGGAAATGCCTTGAGCCCTTTTGATCTCCAAATACCTTAGTATTTTGGGGGAAATTAGTAAAACTTTTGAGGGGAAAGTGATGAGGGAAGTTAATGAGTTTGACTTTGCTTGCTATGATTTTCCAGTGTATTTCCTGCTTTAGTATTTGTGATGAAAGTAAAGGATTAAAAACATTTAGCAGCATCATTCATCAGATAAAACTTTGTAACACCATCTACCTACCCTATCTACTACTACCATTTTCTCTTCTTTATTAGGGTGCATTTAGACTTGCAAAACCTTTTCAACCTTTTCTTTTTACATGATAAATCTATCTATTTCTACCCTTATTACATCCAAGGGCTCAGATTAAACTGTTGAGCACCTTTTATTCACTCTACCTATCTACTCATCTGCCAATATTAAACTGATTGGTCAGATATTTATTCTCTAATCTATAACATGAAATTGAAATATGAGTAAGTCAAGTTTAAACATTTTGACTTATTCATGAATTGTGGCAAAATTTGACAAGCTGCACACAATCACTTATTTACAAAAATGAAATAGTAGTGGCATTTAGATTTGCACACTTTCCTTGGTCTATTTTTTGCTTGGGGTTCATTTCTTTCACTTTTTTGACCATTTTATTCTTTTTACCCTTTGATCTTTCTTTTAGGGCATACCCTCTTTACATTTTTAAAATTTTTTTGATTTTTTGGTTTTTCAAGAATATGGAACACCTTTGCTCAAGAAAGAAGGTTTGAACATATTCCATAATTCAATCAAGACAATCATGAAAAATGACACCTATTGGTATAGGAGTCTAACAGCCCCTTCTGATGCTTCTTCTGGGAGAGGGCCGATGCACAATTCCGTTTTCTCTCGCTTTGATAAATTCGATGCCTCCCAACGCCCACAACCTCGCTTGATCGAAGTTTGTGAAAAATTAGATGGACCGCAAGAAGTTGAGCTACCCCGCCCCCACTGTAATGGCCGCGCTATCCCTAGCCGAACGAGGCCTCATCGGGCAATTGCATCGGGCCGACGCTCATCCCCAATGACAAGGTAAAGATGGATAGAACAAACCGGGAGGAAAAGTAAGTGGCAAGACCTCCATACGTTTTTGTGGGAAAGGATATTATACTTCTTTCTATTTCGAATCAAGAGCAAGACAAGGATTTAATCTTCTAAATGGACCATATTTTATGGATTCCGCAGATCGTATCCGAAATGGACCCCGCATTTCGATCCCGAACCGGATGTCCCTTGGCCGGTTCGATGTGGTTCAGCCTCCATCTCCCGCTGCACTGTTGGGGCGACGATTCAGTTCGTGCCATCGACAATGTTGTTGGAAAATACATAGATCGGAGCGAACCCAAGGACAATATGCAAGCTTGTGCGCGTATCTGTGTTGAATTCGATCTTGGAAAGGGTCTTCTGGAGGCAATCAAGCTCAAAGTGGACGAATGGACGCATGGTCAAGCTGGACTACGAAAAAATCCCATTTAAGTGCAAGGTATGCCACGAGTATGGCCATTTTGCTAATCGATGTTCTAAATTAGTTAATGTTGAAAATGCTCAACCAGATGAGCAATGGGAAACTATAAAAAAGAAGAAGACCGCCCCAAAGGCAAACTCTAAAGCCTCCCCTCCCAAAAATACCCCCTCTGCCCCTCCCCCCTCCTCCTCCCTGGGCCCTCCCATCCCTCTTGCCTCTGGTCCTTCTTCTTGGAATCATCTAACCCCTTTGGTGCCCTATCCCTCCCTGATTCCGACCTTCCGATCTCCTCTGAAAATGAACCTTCCATCCCCATCATTCCTTCTCAAACCTCCCCCTCCCATTCTCATGATCCCCCTCCCTCCCGATCAACAAGGAGCTCCTCAAAAGAGCATGGTGCCAATTTGGAAGTGAAAAAAAAAGGGCCTGGCAGGAAAACTATAAAGCAGCATAGAGATGAAAATGCTAAAAAAGATATAGCCATAGGAACTAAAAACCCCATAGAAACCTATATTCTAGGTCAAAGTAGCAAAGAGATAGCACACAAGGAGCATGGAGGGCGAGCATCTCTCCGTATTACCCATGCTCAATGATGAAAGTAATATCTTGGAACAGTAGGGGATTAGGGAACCCCTCTAAATTTGCTGCCCTAAAAGACCTGATAGAACATGAGAAGCCTAGAATCCTAATGATTCAAGAAACTAAGCAAGGATTTCAAGAGATGAAGGGAATCATAGATCAACTTAGACAGTATGATGGACACATATGTGAATCAAGAGGAGCCTCCGGTGGAATCACTACTATTTGGAATAAAAACATTTAGACATGCATATCCAATACAATAAGCCAGTATTGGATCAAAGTTACTTTAGAGAATTAGGCAGATCACAAACAAATTGTCATCTACAATATATATGCACCGAACCATTTTAGAGATAAAGAGAAATGTTGGGCCACTCTACAAACAAACATAGATGCTGAAGATAACATAAATGTCATCCTTGGTGGGGATCTCAATCTTATACTACACTCAAATGAGAAAAGAGGAGGTGTCTTTGCCCATGACCCCTACAGATCAAATCTGGAAGAAATCATGCAAGAGTATGATCTAGTCGATGTCATCCCAAAAAATTGGAGATACACTTGGAATAATCGCAGGCTGGGCAAAGATAACATAATGGAGCAGCTTGATAGAATACTAATAAACACAACTCTCCTTTCTATCTTTTCCACAGCTTATGCTGTAATACTTCCATATATGGAATCTGATCACTATCCCACAAGTCTAGTTCTTGAGGCCCATTGCCCACTAGGGCCGATTCCCTTTAAATACAGCTCCTTATGGCACAACAATCCAAACGTGGATCAGATTGTAAAGTTAACGTGGGCAAGGAAGATTTTAGAAGGTCGTTGTCTTTCGCTACATTTCATAATATACCAAAAGACAAAGCGTGCCTTGAAAGACCACAAGCAATATTATAAATAACTAGAAAAAGCCAAAACAAAAATAAAAAATGAGCTGGAAATCGTCCACAGAAAGATAGAGGAACATGGCCTATCACAAGAGGATAAAGCGCTAGAAGGTGATTTATATTATTAGCTTTACCGTGTCAATAGAGATGAAGAGCAGAAGTGGAGAATAAAGTCAAGGCAACTATGGCTTCAAGGAGGAGATAAAAACTCTGCCTTCTTCCATAAGCAGGTTGCTATTAGGAAAGTCAAGAATAATGTCACTATGATCAATGATGAGGAAGGACACCTTCAAAAAACCCAAGATGCCATCAAGAAAATGGCCTCAGACTATTACAGCTCTCTCTTAACAGAGACAAAAGAAGCAAAAGACTACTCAGACCTCCTTCAACACTTGCCCAATGGAGTTAGTGAGGATATCAATGCAAACTTGACCAAGGAAATTGATGAAGAAGAAATTCAAAATGCCATCTGGACGCTTCAACCAGACAAAGCTCCTAGTCCAGATGGCTTCCCCATCTGCTTCTACAGAACATATTGGGAAATAATTAAAATAGATCTTGTCAAGATGCTGAGATGGGCTTAGCGCAAATGCAAAGTAGGAGGCTTCACTAATGCAACCCATCTAGCACTTATTCCTAAGGAAAATCAACCTCTATCATTCTCACGTTTTCGACCCATCTCATTGTGCAACTCCTCTTACAAAATCTTGACCAAAATTTTTGCATCACACCTTAAACCTCTCCTCCCCTCTCTCATATCAAAAAATCAAGGGGGTTTTTTGGCTAATAGACAAATCTCGGACTCCATCCTTCTTGTCCAAGAGGCCATTCATTCCAGCCAAGCGAGAAATGAGAAAGGCTTTATCCTAAAATTAGACTTAGCCAATGCCTTTGACCGTGTCAGGCACTCCTTTTTATTTGTTGTCTTGGAAAAAATGGGATTTTCCGCAACCTTTATTGACCTTATTAAAGCATGCATCTATGGTCCTTGGATTTCACCACTCATCAGTGGTAGACCCAGACCATCCTTCCAATCGTCCCGTGGATTAAGACAAGGTTGTCCGCTCTCACCTTATCTTTTCATATTGATGGATGAATCCTTCAGCAAATCCCTGGACTACAATCGACGTATGGGTCTCATTACTGGGATTAAATTTGAAAATGGAGTCAAGAATATCAATCACTCCCAGTTTGCTGAAGATACTCTTTTAATGGGGGGAGCATAAAAAATCATAGCCTGTAGATTCAAAACTCTCCTAGACAAATGCATGAGCTATTCTAGAGGCTTGATAAACTACCACAAGAGTTGTATCTATGGTTGGAACGCTTCTACCCAAACTCTTCACAGCATTGCAAATATATTTGGAGTCTCTTGTAAGTTGGATTGGGAGCATTTTTCTTATCTGGGCATGCCAGCGAGTGCCAGCAATATGAAAGCTTCAGCGTGGGATATCATTATGGACAAGATGAAAAGGAAGGTGCAGCAATGGGGCACCTCTTGGCTCAATCCAGCAGGGTGCCTAATACTCCTGAAAGCAGGTCTCTCCTCTCTACCCCTGTATTGTTTTACACTACTGCAAGCACTAGCCAGCTTCCATAATAAATTGGACGCACTCCTTCGACACTTTCTATGGAAAGGGGGGGAAAATGAAAAAAAGAAATACAATCTAGTTGGTTGGAAGCAAGTTATACAGCCATATGAAAAAGGTGGGCTTGGAATTAGATCCTCAAAGCTTCTAAACCTTGCCTTTGCTGGCAAGCTTGTTTGGAGGCTCATAACTGGCAAGAATGTGTGGTGGAAGAAAGTCTTAGAACATAAATACCCTAACTTCCCAAGGCAACAACTGCTGGACCATGAGACTCCTAATAGAGTGTGCTCAAAAATTTGGAGGATGTGTAAGAGAGAAATTCCTCTTCTTGCACAAAATATCTCCAAAGTTCCCAATGGTGGCAGTCACATTAGAATTGGGGCTGATAGGATAGTGGGGAAACAACCCATCAATAGCTAGCCAGGTACACAACAGATCTTATCTTTTCTTAATGGTATATGAATTCAAACTTTGGATCAGATTTCACAGTGGGATGGCCACACTCAAACTTGGACAGGCTGGGTCTTCCCATGCATCCCTGATGATATGGAAATTAGTCTCACTAATCTGCAAGCTCAACTCCATGGCATAGCACCTTCCAATCGCTACATCGATGATGGATTTCGATGGGACCCTTCAGGCACCATCTACACTGTTAAAGATGCCTACCTTCTGACATGCAACATCGAATTTCCTATGTCTGTTTGGGTGCAGTGGATACTTGTTTGGAAAGCGGAGACCCTCCCAAAAATAAAAAAATTTCTTTCGGTTCTTCTAAGATGGAAAGTTTTAACTTCTGAAAATCTTAAAAAACGAGGAATTTTTGACCCATCTCGCTGTCCAAATTGTCAATCAGATGAAGAAACCAACCAACATCTTTTCATAGACTTCCCCTTTGCCATAGCTTGTTGGAAGGAAGCTTTCCGGAGCATCAATCTACCTTGGGCACCCAACACCAGCATCTCAGAAGTTCTGCAAATATGGAGGAACAGCTATCCCTAGAAGAGGAAAAAAAATAATATTGCTCGAAGGGTATGGAATGCTCTACCCTGTTCTCTTCTATGGAACATTTGGTTAGCAAGAAATTGAATGATCTTTAAATATAAAGAAACCAGAGTTAGACAGCTCTACAACAAGGCATGGAGCCTAACCTTGGAAGCTTTGTCAACAAAATCCCAAGGAAAGCTAAACACAGTGGATCTTTATGTGGAGGAAAGAAATTACATAGGATATTTACTGGACAAAAGCAACTTGGTTCAAAGTAGAAGCAATGTCAATACCAACAGCAAGAACTCAAGGTACAGTTGGAAAATTAGAATGAAGGAAGAGGAATTCTCAATATGGCTTAGAGGCTGCAATACACATTATTTATTTTTCGATGGCGCCTCCAAATCTAACCCAGGGATGGCTGTGGCTGGAGGAATCATCTATAATGGTAATGGTGACATCATACTTGCTTATGAATGGGGACTGGGCAATCTTTCCAACAACAGAGCAGAAGCATTAGGCCTTTATCAAGGTCTGCTCCAACTTCAAAAACTTGGCATAAACACAGCAGTGATTATTGGAGACTCAGCTATTGTCATAAGCCTGATGGTTCACAATAGGGAAGCTACCAACTTGATCTTACAACAAACTATAAGGTGTTGTCAAGCTCTTGATCAGCAGATGAAAGGAAACTCTTTTTATCATGTTCTTCGCTCCCTCAACAAGGAAGCAGATGAACGAACAAACAGGGCTTGTCTTCTTCAAATGGGAACACTGCAGTGTAATGCTACTGAATACCATTTTTATTTGCCATGAACAGACTTAAATATCCACGCAGACTCAAAGAGCAGAAGACCTTGCCATTGGACTCCTAAAACTCATGCCTTTCTTCGTAGAACTGTCTCGTGATCTACCTTTTGAACGCCTTGAAAAGGCTCCTCCTATTAACAAATCTGAAGTGTCTCTTTACAAGCTGCAGAATCCCTTTAATGCTCATGCCAGATCATTCTCCTTCTTGTGAGCTAGCTATTGTTTTTGACGTATCAAGAAGCAGCCCGACAAAGGCTCGAAATGCAGCAGCGGAAGGCAATCCTTAAGACCTTATTGGGAGATCAATCTTACACACAAACATCAACTGAACATGAATTGCAAATAATGTTTATTACTTTTCCAATTTGTAAGAATTTACACTAGCTTAGTTTATCTCATTGTGAAGAACGCTGGTTGCAAAAGGGAATTTGACATCAAATTTTTCCTCAATTGCTCCACTTCTCGCATGCACTTCCATGTAACACCGAAGCTCAGACTCCTTTTTCTTTTTTGAATACAAACCAACATCCGACTTTGTAAATATATATATATATATATATATATATATATATATTATACTTTTATTTTATTTTTTATAATTATAAATAAGTGGATATTCTGAATCTCACTCGATGTATTTATTAAATTATATTATCAAAATTACAATCAAATAATTTACTCTAATATCAATTTTAAAATGAAAAAACCTAATATCGATTTTAAAATAATAAAAAAATGTTTTAAAACATTTCATTAGTTATACAAGTTACTAGACAAATAAAATAAAAAATAAAATAAAAATAAAAATAAAAATAAAAGATAAAAAATTTGAAAGGAAAGTACATTGATATACGGTTTCCTTACCAGATACCCTCATTAATTAAAGAATTTATCGTGAGTCCAATTTCAGATTCTTAATGTTGCCCCAAAAAAATCATTTAAAATTGTCCACTTCTCGCTCATATAGCTATTGAAACTTCTTATATATATTGACTATATGACATAAGTCAATAACAAGTTAATTTTGGTTGATTTGGGGTTTTTATTATCTTTCAGTAACGAAATATAAAGAAGTATGGCACCTCGTTCCTTCCCTCCACCCATAGATGTAAAATCTCGAAGTTCATCACATCAAAATTGGTCA
This sequence comes from Pinus albicaulis, assembly GCA_034641835.2. NCBI lineage: Eukaryota > Viridiplantae > Streptophyta > Pinopsida > Pinales > Pinaceae > Pinus > Pinus albicaulis. The sequence continues at coordinate 1,461,236,280 of CM076575.1, read as the reverse complement.
AGCTTTCTTAATATTGGATCTCCACATATTAGAAGTTCAGAGTGAAGAAATCAAGCAAATGTATTGCCTCGCTGGAGACCAACCCAAAAGCATAAGAAGCTTTTGGAAGAATCCAACCCAATAAGAAGCTTCAGGAAGAATTATGCACAAAATGCGTCTGTGCTAACCCTAATCCAGATGAGGTCATAGATATCGTGAGTTTTCTCAAACCCTACAGAGATGTGGAAGAAAATAGTGTTTCTTATTAATTTCAAAACACTCACTGTAGCAAGAGATGGAAAGAAAAAATAAATTCTATGCAGGAGTCTTCTCAATATGAGAAGGAAATCACAGAGCTCTCTTTGGGGCCAACTTGCACCCCTTCAACCCCTAGTAAACTCTACATTGTTTGTTTATGTTTTTCAATAATTTTAACTATTTTCCTAACAAATTCTTATTTTGTGGCATTGTCTGTGTTCAATCGCAACCTGCAACATTACTTGTAGACTTTGATGAATATAGCTACATTTTTATCTCAAGTAAGTATATTATCGATTCTCAATTTCTATGATTTGGATATTAATAGGGAAATATTTTGTTAAATGCATAAGAAAGCGATCCAAGTTATTTTCAAAGGGATTTGAGCATAACTCATTTCAGGTTTCGAAATGTTCTCGAAATTTTGATAGATATGCACAAAGTTAAACAGTGAACAATTAGCTTTGTTCAGATCTATCGGATTACCAAAATATTGAGAAAACTACAATTAAAATGAAAGTCCAAGTCAAATAATTGGCTAGGCTAGTTCTTCTTTATTAGATTTGCAACCTATTCAATAAATGCATGAGCCTACAGTGTTAAAAGTTAAATCAAATATTTTCTTTTGTTACATATTTTTTCTCTTCAGCTGTCAGATATTACATTTACATCCAAATTCCTTCGCTTTTATTATTGATTTCAAACATATATGCACATGAATTCCCCCCCTTCAGCAACCAATTGCAAAATTTCAAAATATGTTGTTCATACTATAGTTTTCAAAGTTTTCAAATACGTTGTTCAAATTCTAATTTAAGTTACATTTTATTTAATGAGCAGGGACTAGCAATTTCAACATAATATGAAAAGAGGGGATAATTGCTCGAATTGTTCCCTCTGACCTGATGGGAACCTAAGGCAACCAACGCTAAAAATAAATGGAGTTGATGGATAACTCACTCTTTGTATTACAGATATTCAGATACAAGGAAGTTGGTGAAGACTCAAATAAGTAAATCTATCTCACTTTTGCCTTATTTAGTGAATCTTTAGTATGCATCTATTCAGAGATTATGTATTATCATAGATCTATTGTGTAACTGGACAACTTCGTTATTGAATATATGCCTACGTTTGATTCTGTAATAACTTAGATCTCTTGTGTAATTGGACAACTTCGTTATTGAGTTTATGACTACGTTTGATCCTGCAGTAACTTGGAAGTTTTGTATGCAATCTTGAAACCTTTGTGGAGTAATTCTTTTAAATTTAAGAATGTATCTGTATGAATGATAAGACTGTCATTGGGTTTGAAAGATTATTCCTTAAAAATTCATGCTTGTTAATGTAATAACCTCTAAAACTATTAGTAACAGACTTTTCAATGGCATTGGATGTTTTTTAATTGGAAGGACAATGTGGCATTCCCTCCCATGTTGGTTATCAAATTAAGTAGAAGTGGCCAACACCTCAAATAGGGTTAGTTTTTTGAAACTCAGTGTTCTTTTGTGATTGTATTATTTTGTTTTTTTTATAAGATTAAGGTTATGTGTTAAAAGTATTAGATATTTTCCTTACAAAATTTAGTGGAATTGGTTAAAATATTTTATTTTATTTTTTGAATTTTTTTTCAGATAACTTTATGTGTTGGATTGAGGTTATATTTTATTTGAATTAAAAGTGACCCGTGTGTTAATTTTGAACCCATAATTTTTTTTGTTTGTTTTTTTATTATTTATGATAAAATCATTTTTTCATTTTTGAGTAATTTTTTTTGGAATTGTAGAATCTAGCTTTGTATGTATTTAAAGATACATTTCAAGAAATGAAAAATATCTAGAATTGTATTTCATAATTTTCATAAAAAAAAAAAAAATATGTAGAATCATCATTTTCTTACTTTCTAAGGAAGTGTTTTCATAATTTTCATAAAAAAAATAAAAAAATTAGAAATCATTTATTTACTTCTCAGGAAAATGTTTTCATACTTAATTAAAAGAAAATAAAAATCAAGTAAAAAAAAGTTAATAACACCACCTAGACTTATTCCGAAATTACTTAATTAAAAGAAACTAAGAATCAAGTAAAAAAAATTAATAACATCGCCTAGAATTATTTCGAAATTGTGAAGGTTTAAAACCCATGGCTTCAGGGGTTAAATTTGATGGGTCCACGTACCCATCATAGAAATTTTTTATGATGATCTCATTAACCCTTCATATCACTTTTAGCATTTCCTTTTACGAGCTTCATCTTAAAAAAAAAAAAACAACAACAACAAAACAAAAAAAAAACAAACAAACAAACAAACAAACAAAACAAAACACACAATGTATACCTGCATATATTGAAGCCAATGCACTTAAACTTTGAAGAGATTAGGGTTAAAAACAATGTTCCATTGCTAAAAATAAATTTCCAAAGTTTCATTTTTAATTAGATTTATTTTTTAGAAAATATAAAATTTTAGTTTAAATTTCAATAAGATTTTGCTAAAATGATGTTGAACGTGTTGATATTAGATATTGTCAATAAAGGTATTAAAATGAAAGTAAATGTCACTTGAACTTACTGAAGTTAAGACAAATCCTTTCCCAGAGAAGAGTATCCTACTCATGAGGCTCAGTTAAAGGAGGAGTCTCGTCTTGCGGGAATTCAATGGAGGAAGGAAAATATTCCATGAAATTGAACATTCTGAGAAAATTACTAGAAGATTTTGTTAAAAAAATGTCTACTCTAAAGATATCAGAATTTTCCAAACATTATAGTGTTGGAAAAACAGTCCAAGTGATTTTTAATTTGAAGCATTGATACATAAAATTACTAAAATATTCTCACTAAGCTATAACTCACTTAGATAAACATCATCTTCAAATTCACACAATCCATAATGTCAATTTCCCTATTATCTTTAAATCTCTAGCTTAATGGGGAAATAAATTATTTACCCCTCCTAACAATTTTTTAAAATAAAATGTATAACATAAAAAACATACCCACCTCTAAAGCCTCATCTAGGAATGTATAACATAAAAAAATACCCACTTCTGAAGCATCATCTACACTTACAAAATGTGACCAGTGTAAATCCATTTTAACTTTGGATCCACCAAACCTCAACAGGGTTCAATTTTTTTCACTCAGTGAAAATAGGTTTGCGTCACAAGCTGTTTGATATCTCTCGGCTTGGTAGACTCCTAAGTTAAGATGGATCTAGGTTGGCTTAATTTAACCCTTTAAATATGTCATGTTCCACATGAATAGCATGGGTAAATACCATGGGTTCTCATACCATGTGTCAATACCATGGGTAAATACCATGAAACTATTTTTATTTTAATGTTATTTTTTTGTTATTTTTATTTTGCCCAGAGGGATCCAATCTCTTAAGATGCAAACCTCTTTAGAGTGAAAGGAGATTTGATCCAGTTGATTTAGAGTTAAGATGTATATAAGTTGTTTTAATTCCCCCTCTCCCTTAAAATAAGGTGGGTTAACCTCTAGACTTAATTTTTTTATAAAATAAATTTGGGGTGATTTGAAATATAAATTTACTTTTTTTACCATCTCCCTTAAAATAAGGTGGGCTGACCTCTAGACGTAATTTTTTTATAAAATAAATTTGGGGCGATTTGAAATAATGAAATCATATACTATGATACAAAAAATTCGCACAATAAAACTTTAGAACCCTTTAATTTCACCCATGGGCAAAAATTCGCCCCTAAAATTTTCTATGTTTGGAAGGCCATAATCCTATCAGTTCTAGATGAATATCGTATCAAAGATCATGCTAAGAAGGTTATAGTTTTTCCTATTGATGTTGATCCGTTGAATAAGTATGAGGAAAATCAAGCAAGGTCCAAGCGCTTAATTATGGATGGGTTCAAGGATCATGTGGTCCCACACATTGCCAAGAAGAATGCGGCAAATGAGATGTGGACGAAATTAACCTCAATGTATCAAGGGACTTCTGTCCAAAGGAGAATGCTTGTGGAGAATTATCTTCGACTATTTCAAATCATAAGGGAGAGGAAATCGACCCCTTCCTTATTATATTGAAGGCGATTCGTGTTCAATTGGCTGCTATGGGGACAAATCCTGAGGAGGGTCTATTAGTAAGGACTACCCTGAATGCAGTGTCTGAAGAATGGGAGACCTTCGTCCAAGGCATCTTGGGCAGAGCTAAACTTCCAAATTGGGAAGACATGTGGGATCTGGAGGATGACCAAGGCGGGCAGCACCAGCAGTAGAATCAAGATCAAGAAGGAGGAGGAGGGAGATTTGACTCTCGCATCTAAGGGACAACAAGGGTAGCGAGTGAAGAAGAAGAGAGACATTTCAAAGTTCGGGTGCTTCAGATATGGTGAGCTAGGACATTTCGCCACTACTTGTCCTAAGAAGAAGAAGGGCAAGGAAGACTAGTATTATATGCCTGCAACAACGAAGGGTGATGATGGGAGTGATGACAATGTGGCTATGAGTTCTCATGTGCCTCGAGAGAAGAGGTGGGGTGACATATATCTATAGATTGATTTACATATAGCACTGGGGAGCAAGATCCTTGAGGTTCCCAAACTCTTGGATCACATACGAGTAATGGGAGCCCTTAATGACAGTAGCAGGATGATTGGAGTCAGTTGGTGTAGAGGATTATGGAGGCACATTGGTAGTACTAGGACACTGAAGACAGGAGCAACACAGAGTAGAGGTAGCGTCAACGTACAAATAGCAGCAACGTAGTGGATGACGGGAAACAATCGAAGATCAAAAGCGCACAAGACCAATGTCGTGGATCAGGGTAATGTTTCTGGTATTGAAGTATTGTTAGAGCACATTCCTCGCTAAGAGGGAGTGTTGATTTTTGGGGTAGAATCAGATATTATCTAGCTCTAAAAATTTGTGGAGAGTCTAGGACACATGAGATCTCCAAGACCCAGAAATCGTTTGGAGAAATTCCACCCGGAGCTTAAGTTATTCAAATAATTAATTATTTTAATGGAGACCCTAAGTCTAACTTAGGGAAATTAAATAATTAAATTGAATTAATTTAAACATGCAGGTGAGAATGTTCTATGTGATGATGATCAAGTCTTTTCTAATCTTAGTCGTTGATTAGAGATTAGATCAAGACCGTTGATTGTTCAATGAGAAAATTATTAAAGGAAGGCTTGGGGTCAGTTGGAGAACACACACATAGCGGTAGCACTTGAGCTAAGTCGAAATTCTGGGGTGTGGTTTGCTGAGAATTTTTTAGTGAGCTTGTAGTGTAGTGAGGGGCAATTCGGCAGAGGAATTTCCAAATCCAAGGCCGAGAATACATTGTCAGAGAGGCAGATGCATACCACAAAGCAGCACAGGCCCAGGAGGGTTGACGCAGAAGCAGCGTAAGCCCAGGAGGGGTGACACAGAGGCAATGTAAGCCCATGAGGGGTGACGCAGAGGTAGCGTAATCACAGCAAGGGTGACACAAAGCTAGAAGGGCTCATGCATAGGGACGCATAGGCAGAAGAGGTTGAAGAAATCACTCAGAGAGTTGCGCTGGGGTTTCAATGGGCCAGATAGGGCTCGTATTCAACAAATTCAGAAAGAGAGACACAGTTACTGTGTAGACACTTGTGGGGTTCTTCATCCTCAATTGAATCATCCATATTATCTGTCTCTGAAGATAGAGGTACTTCAGCCGGGATTTTCTTTGTTGGATAAACCACTACTAGTACCCTAGTTTGTATTCAGAATTCTGCATAATAATAAAACCCTCAAGAGTTGTTGCACCGATTTGCCCGCATTGGTTTTTTCCATGGACATTTGTTCGAAAAATATTACGTGACCTTTGTCGAATGTGCTTAATTCTTTAGTACTTGATCTGTATGTATGTCTAGGATGCAGTGTGTTTACTTCAATATTTTTGAATATTTCTTAAAATAACTTGTTAAATTAATAACACAAATAGGAGAAGTAAACCAGATTTCTGTAGTAGGGTTTTTGTAATTAGGATTCAGAAATTTTCACAAAGTCCCACATTCATGCTTGGAATATGGTACGGGGGTGACTGGCTAAAGTAAGATTTGGCTCAGCCATGTCTATGGTTGGGTGGAACATGGAATTCCCATTCTGGGTTGGTTTTTACATTCAGTAATGACATGTTCAATGTCATGGTATTTGATGAGTATATGCATTGGTTTATATACGGATTATATTGCTAATATCTCCATGGTATTTCCATTAATATTATGTTGTTTATAAGCATGTATTGTGACAGTGATGAGGTATTACTCTATCCATGTTTTTACTTGTAAATGAATGCACAATGTATATATGGTCTAATAGATTGTATTATAGCTTATGATGTAGGGGAGCAATGCTTCTTAGCCATTCTCAGATAAAAAGAGACCCCTTTGTTTAAATATGTTGTTTATACTTGTAGATGCTATGTGTTGTAGCTCCTAAAGACAGCCTAGAGTTGTAATAGACCAGTGCCTAGGACATCTTAGCATAGCAAGGAGCTTATAATATAATGGATGAAGTTGTTAGCTTCCGCTCACATGCTATCTCCTGAAAATAGGTAAATGAAATAGAATGGGACCAAACTCTCAGAAACTGACACAGGAAAAGAGATACTGCAGAGGCAAGATGCAGAACTCTAATACAAAAGCAACAGACAATTCAGAGACAGTTTAATGCAAAGCGGGCCGATTCAGAAATACTTCACAGACATAAATTATCAGAAGGTGTATGTAGTGAAAGAAATAATGAGAAGATATTAGTTAACATTGAGTTGATACCCAGATATAAAATACCACCATACATGGGCTTACCAATCTAAGAATCCATACATGATAATAGCATTTTAAAAGCACCCTCCCAGAGCAACTAATATATCAGAAGTGTGGTTAGCTGAATAATGGAACAGAATATCATGCATGAGCCATATTTAAAGCGCTTGACTGATCCAAGTATGGACATCAACTAGGATGAATCCTTACCAGAAATCAGTGAGCCACTCGCATTCCAAAACATGATACAAGAAGAATGGATGAGATGAAATGATATATTAAATAACATATAAAAGAGAGTTACAGACTGTGAAATACCAAAGACCAGAATCCTCTTTGACAGATAGAACTCCTCCTCACTGAAACCCTATGGGCTCTGAGCCTTCATACAAGAGTTTTACAAACTGTATACAAAAAGCCTTTCACTGCATAATTTTATGATAAAAATATGGAACCCCTACAATGTGTTTCTTCTAGGTTTTTATAGCTGAAAAAGGAGCAGAGGTGGTAGGTGGAAAACTAAATGCAGAATTAAAACTCAGAAGAGAAAAAGGACGAAGCCCATTCTGTTTAAACTCAGCGCATTTATCTCTGGTACTCTCTGGAGGAAAGAATGGTCTTCGTCAGGCTTCCATTTACTTCAAGTATGTCTCTGTTGTACCTGGCTGCAGTACTCTGTAGTACTTTTTGGTGAATGAATAAGAAAGTGAGATAATGATACAAAGGTCAACCATACTTCAAAAAAAATTCTCTTGGGCGCTTCGGACTGTGATCAGTGCAGAACTTTCTTTAGGAACATGGTAAAATATGGAAGTAATATGGGCGCTTTGTCCTATAGAACAAATCTGCTGATATGCGAACCCTAATAGCTTTGATTTCTGTGCGCTGAGCCTTCCAAGTGATCCCGGGGTCCTTAGTACAGTACTTTGCCTTCGAAATTACTGAAATAGAGCTTAAATTCTTCAATTGCACACCTTTAACTCTCTGTTGCTCCATTGATATTCCTTTGCCACTTCCATGCTTGCCTCTGACTGTGAAATCTGCGCTTTAATAGCTCTGGGGAGGATTGTACAGAGTTTAAACTCTGTTCCTTTAATGAAAGTCTTGTCGGCATACCATTCTGGACCTTTCTCCGTGATTTCACTTCTGAACATGGCCCTCTCCTGTGCTCTCGGGCTCTGCGTCGCTATAACAGCGACTGTGAATCATGGTGGCGTTTAATGCCTGCACCCTGCAAAACACGCAACTGTATTAAGAAATCCATGCACGGAGGAGGTGAATGGTTACGGAGGACGGGCAGAATGGCTACGCAGCGGTGGTGAAATGGTGGCTCTACACGAAATGACGATGGGAAATTCTTTTGATATGGTGTAAACAATGAACTAATAGGGTTTGACCAAAACATGCTTATGAACCGTTCGATCATGGTTTGGGGATGAGAATAAACGGCGGAGATCGAACAACAGTTTGATATATGAGCAGCGGGTGGAATAATTATGAAACAAAGGATTTTAATGTAAAATACAAAACTTTGGTTATGACAGAAATACAAAGGAATGTAGTGAAAATGCAATGAATCGCGATCATATGCGGTGGGACCCAGCGTGGTGGAGGGTGATTAAATCTTAGCCATCAGATCGTTAGATCCAACAGACGATCAAGATTAAGTCAGGCAATCGCAATCACAATGGACGAGAGGGATGCACATTTCATAATTTGCGATGCGATAAGATCTGGGCCATTGATCTTCGGACGAATGGACGGTCGCGATTTAGTCAGGCAATCGCAATCGGAGGGAAACGAGTGTGACACATTACAAAGGTTCCGATTGCGATGAGGCGAGAAGTGCGATGGTCGTCGGATCATGGATCAAACGGACGGTTGGGATCGGATCGGGACAATCGCAATCGAGGGGGCGCGGAAGAGGGGATGCGATTGAACACCGCGATTGCGATGGAGCGATTAGATTCGGACCGTTGGATCAACAGGGGGAATCAACGGCGGAGATTGTATCGGGGGATCGCAATCGCAAAGGGTAGAAGGTGTTAGCGATTGGAGAGTGCGATTGCGATCGGGGGCGAGGGAGTGATTGAGCGCTGGCCGTTAGATTATATCATAGATCAACGGCGGAGACTGTAATCGGGAAATCGCAATCGCAGTGGAACAAAGGGGTAACACAACGAAAGTTGCGATTGCGATTGGGAGCGGGAGTGCGATTTGTGCTCAACTGTCGGATCGGGATAATGGATCTACGGTGAAGAATGCATCGCGGGACTTGTTATTAAAAACCAATCGCATAAGAATTCTCCAATGTTACAAAGGGAAACGCCTGACCGATGGCTCTGATTGCGATATAGCGCCCGGGGCTTAAACGCTTGGTCTCGGGTGTGGGTCACGTGGAGGAAAAGGTGCAGGGGTTTGGCCAAAAGTGGCTAGGGCCCGATCATATGGGAATCATGGAATTTACGGCCTTTTATAATGCGGTTTAGAGGCAGGAGACGACAGCGATAGGTAGAAAAAGGATTTTTGAGGCTGACAAAAAGGATTTGAGAGGTTTAAGCTAGATTGCATATGAAAATTTTAATAGGGAGCTGATTATGATCAACACTATGTTTGTGACATGTTTGATGAAATTCCTGTCATGGTTGGGTCAGGTCGGATGAGTTTCAATTAATGTGATTACTTCCATACATTTTTTTTTAATGTTATTTACCCTCTCCTGAAGTTACAGGAAGTTATGGGTAGTGACTTGGGCTCAGGGGCTAAAAATGTGGTACAAATCTCGGAGGTACAGGAAAAAAATTCGATGTTTGGGCCTTAGCCGCTACCTTGACAAGGCTACCCCGCAGCTATAAGGTCTATAGTCGCTACCTTTCCATTACAAGCCACGTCTCAGCCTCAAAGTGGCTAAAAATTAGTTCACCCTCAGGGAACAGGGCCCTGGAAGGTTGGGGTACCTCCTGGGGATGTCAGTCATGTAGTGTAAGGTGTGCTTTTGGTTTTTCCGTCGGTTCCAATTACTTAAGGTCATTTAGGAGGTTGAATATCATATTAGTAGCCTCTCGTCACATATTTACCTCAGTTGGATGGTTACTTGGGTAGATATGGGAAGAGGGTTTTACAATAAGGTTTTGTTATGGTTGGGTATCATAGAATCGATGATACCCTATTTTTACTTTGCACTGCCTAAAAGGATGCACACACACGTTAGAAGGGTAGCTGCCACGATGTCGAGTACTTGACAAACTTGAAGAGCAAAGCCTTTTCGTAGATGGCCATGAATTCACAAACACTGGTCTCATGGTTTCACTGGTACTAAAAACCTTCTATTGGTGTTGAAAATGAGTTATGGTTCCATCATTAGTAAAATAACCTAATGTGCTTTAGGCTAGTTAGAAACAAAGGATTTTAAGAAATTAAGCAAAGAGTACCTGGTCACACTATTTGTGGGTATTGAGGATCAATATTATAGGTTTTGAAGGCAAAACAAATATAACAACTAAGAGAATAGTGTAAGGAAAGTGTAATTAGGGATGGCAATGTTGAGGGACAACCAAACAGGCATGAGCTATAAAAGTTTGAGTGTGCCTGTAGAACTCTAGGGTATGGTGGAACTTGGTCTCCTAGGTTTTAATGGTTCCCTAGGTCCACAACGAAATTTTTGACCATGAAGTAAATTTCCTATTCAGGTGGCAAACCCTCTCCCTCTTAACCTTATCACCTAAAGCCCAAAAGTAGTGTTTGATTGCAAGTGAAAGGAGCAATGAAAGGCCTTCATTGCATCGCAAGTTGCTAGCTCTACCTTGGTTTGATGCAATGGAGCCTTCCCATGTTAACAGGAGCTTGAAGCCATAACAACCTATAAGAGATGGAAGAAAAGAGTAGACAAAGAGTGAAAGGAACCATTGCAGTGATATAAAATGCAAACAACAAGCCAAAGTACAAGAATGAAGTGGAGCTAGAGACATTTCATTTTTGGTGAATTTATGGCACTAACTTCCAAACCATCATTCCACAAACACCCTGTCATGTTAACTTGAACTACGACTTGCACCTAACAATCATGTATGAAGACAATTTCTGAAATTGTGTGCGGTAGGGAGAGCTCATGGAGACACTTGTTCATTGGCGGTGTCACCTTGTCCCCATCATGTGTAAATTGTCTAATCAAGCATTCAAGCACCCAATATGGGGGGTTATCAAGACAATGTTATATGGATATGTTATCTTTATTAAATAAGGTTTTATGAACTTTTTTTAATAATTAAATGAGATGTATTGGATTATTAATAATTTAATATAAAAAAACAAAATAACAAAATTACCTATTGTTTTTTTTTAAATTATAAAAGCATAACTTTTTCTTCATTTTAAAGTAAGCATAACTATTTCATTATATTATATACATTAAGATACATATGGATTTTGACAACATGTCTGTATAAAATCCATGAAGATTCAACTAATATTGTAATATGATAAAACAAAATACTTGAATCTACTCTACAAATTGCGGAAACCAATTACGATCGCAAAATCACATGAACAAGAAAGAGAAAAAATTTCAATCGCACAACACAAAGATTTATATGGGGAGTTCCTCAGTTGAAAACCCCTCTATCTGTATATTGCATAATTCAAATAATATGATAACAATACAATGCTTCTCTCAGGCTTGAGAGCTCTTTGAACTATCTTTGTCTGTCTCATTGATTCATTAGTGAGCTTGGTTCAATACTTAACCAATTTCTTAGCCTCGGGCTTCCCTACTTGCTTGCACAATCCCTAGGGAAATTTAGCCCCTATTAATTAGGAAATTCCCCAATAATGATTTCACAATACATTAAGGCTCTTCCCCTGACTCCATGCACCACGTGTACAATTTTCTAATTATACAAATGATATTACACTTCTCTTTAACTCCAATCTCAACTGTTTCTTCCTCAAAATTGACATGCATAAGCTATTTTTAGCGAATTATTAATTATTTGATTAATCACTGCACGTGAATTAAATCAAATTTAATTCACTGGACCTCTCACTAGTTCCTCCATCAGTTAGAACTAGTTAAACTAATTTTAACTCAAATAAATTAAGTTAATTAATTACAACTCAAAATATACTGCAATTGGGCCCCCAAAAAATTAGGGGACCCTCTACATTCCTCTAGTTCTACCCTCAACTCAAATTAACTGAACTAAATAAGTCTTCCTGAATTAGTTAACTCGTACAAGCTATCATGTGATGTGGAATTACAATTTGCTTCTAATTTAATTAAGGGAAAATTAAATTAGAAGCCTCTTCTTATTGCCATTTTAAATATTTTTTGTTGCAAATTTCAACACTCCCTCTTAAAAATGAAGGAATTGAACTCTATCATGATCTGATATCTTTGGAATGTTCAACATGCGACACTTCTATCTAGTGTTGTTGCTACTCCAACTTCTAAAACTGAAAATCATCCAAATTGAATCAATTGTGATCAATATGATGCATCTGTCATCAAAGTCTCTCACTGCTACTAGCTATTGCACTGTCTACTGAAAACTATGTGTTTTTGTTGACTCTGCACTGTGCCATCTGCACTGCTTCCAAATTTGCTCCGTGCTCTGCAATATCTTATTATTGATAGTCTCTGCATCTATCATTCTGACATCTGACTGCATCAACCTCCACTGATCCATCCTACTACTATGTACTATGGGCCCCTGTAGCAAGGTAATGATCCATGAGACAAGACATCTCAATGGACCCTGCCCAAATTTCTACACTATTGGGACTATTACTTCACATCGCCCCACCTCTCACCTGGAGGTATGGTTGCATGTGCTCCCTCTACCCACTCAGCTCAAAATGCCCCCCTACTGGATGTCTTTTCTTGATTGGATGCCTCCAGTCGGCCTCCTCTATACTTCTCGAATTGTGGTTGTTCCACAAATTTCTAAGGCTTCTTCTAAGGTTACATGTTGAGAGGTAATTCATGCTCCCTCTCAACCACCAAGTCTCTAACCTTGCCTTGCTCCTCAAATCTTTGCATTCATCTTCGACCTCGAGAGCGTATAGGTTCTTTACTTGCACAGTGATCTGCTTCACCCACCCCATGGCGATCTGTATAAGGAAAACATTTACTTTTCTAAATATCACATCATAGCCACAGTCTTTCAATAACACGACAGAAACAAGTTTCTTCTTTAGTCCTAGAACAAACAATACATCAGTGATTCTAAGAGGGGAGCCAGACTCCCTTTTTAAAGTAACTGTATCGATACTTGTCACACTATACCTCCCATCAACTCCAAACTTTATGTTTTTCTTGAGGTCTTTCTCCTCCAAGTCACTGAAGATATATTTATTCCCTATCATATGGAATGAGGCACCGTTGTCGAGATACCACATGTATCCCATTACAATGCTTGTCATGCATGCAATCAAAGTGAAATCAAGTTTGAACTATGAAGCTAGAGCTCCACCTGTTGTTGTTGTTGTAGTCTCCTTCTTTGTTGCCTTCTTATGTGGACATTTTGTGGCATAGTGCCCAAACCCGTGATAGTGAAAACACTTCATGTTGGACAGGTCTTTCTTCTTTCCCTCTTCACCTTGAGACTTCTTTCCCTTGGATTTTTTTCCTTTACTGACTAAAGCAAAGTCTTCTTCTTTGGAAGATGTCTTGTCTTCGACGTTTCTCCTAATCTATACATTCACCAAGTCGGACCACAATCACTCCCACTCTGGTAGATTTTCCCTCCCATTTATAAAATCTTGGTAGTTGTGCCAGCTCTTGGGAAGGCCTAGAAGTGCTAGGCTCACCAGATCATCCTCGACAACTGTAACACCAACACTTCCAATCCCATCTTGACATTGAGTGAACTCGTCAATTATTTTGGTATTGTGTCGCTCTTCTCCATCTTTATTTTTCTAAGCTTGTCCTTCAATGCCATATTCCCGTGGTTGTTGTTGTTCTGAAACAAATATGCTAAGGACTTCCACATAACATATGGATTTTCCTTTCCATGGAGGTGTGAGACAATATGATCTCGAAATCCTTCTAACAGAATCATTCTCACCTTTGCTACATTCTTCTTCCATGCATCTAGATTTTAAGCATCTGTTGTTGCAGGCCTAGGAATATCACTGTCTATGAACTACTTCAGTCCATTGTCTTCCAACAATACTTCCATCGTGTCCTTCCAAGCTCTGTAATTCAAACTTACCCTAAATGTAATATTCGAGTCTCAATCCACAGAAAGACATCCTGATCCTGCTACTGATCCTGAAGAGTATATCTGTGAATTTGATTCACTTGCTCAAAAAAAACTCGTATTCTTCTCTTATATAGTGATTCCTTCTCTAATACCATGTATAAAATCCACGTAGATTTAACTGATCTTTTAATATGATAAAACAAAATACTTTAATCTACTCTACAAATTGTGGAAACCAATCACGATCGCAAAATGACATGAACAAAAAAGAGAAAGAATTTCAATTGCACAACACAAATATTTAGCTAAGGAAAGCCTGAGATAAAAACCCTGCTATCTGTATATTTCATAAGTCAAAGAATATGAGAACAATACAATGTTTTTCTCAGGCCTAAGAGCTCTCTGCACTATCTTTGTCTGTTTCACTGATTCTTAGGCTATCTTAGTCCAATAATTAACCAATTTATTGGCCTCAAGATTCCCTAATTTCTTGTGCAATCCCTAGGGAAATTGATCCCCTACTAATTAGGAAATTCCTCAATAATTATTGTGCGATAAATTAAGAATCTTCCTCTAAATCCATGCACCACTTGTACAATTTTATAATTATACAACTGATAATACACTTCCCTTTAACTCCAATCTCAAATGGGTCTTCCTTAGAACTGACATGCATGAGATATTTTTAGCGAATTATCAGTTATCTGATTGATCATTGCATGTGAATTAAATCATATTTTATTCACTGGACCTCTCACTAGTTCCTCCATCAGTTAGAACTAGTTTAGCTGATTTTAACTCAAATAAATTAAGTTAATTAATTACAACTCAAAATAAACTGCAACTAGCCCCTATAAAACTTAGGGAACACTCTACATGCCTCTAGTTTGACCCTCAAATTGAATTAACTGAAATAAATATGTCTTTTCGATTTATTTAACTCATACAAGTTGTCATGTGATGTGGAATTACAATTTGCTTCTAATTTAATTAAGGGAAAATTAAATTAGAAGCCTCTTCTTGTTGCCATTTTCAATATTTCGTGTTGCAAATTTCAACAATATCTTTAAGGTAGATCTTCTAAGAGGGACCTCACCCTATCCACAAGGAAACATCAAAGAAAAAATCCTTTCTAAACGTGGAGATAATATAAAACCTGAATATCTAAGAGAGTCTAAATCAACGCAGAATTGGAAATTATACAATTTATAAGGAGGGTTTTTCATGAATAAGGAAAAAAACCCTTCCTTTTGCTAAGAACCATAATGGCATAGAAAACCTAAAATATAACAAAAACAAAAAATTTATGGAGAGTGACTCATAATAAAGCCTGGAATTATGGAAGGGAAGAATCCATTGAATTATCCTGAACCTTAGAGAATTCAGTGGGTTTTTTCTAAGAGTTGTTAAGATCATCAAAGATAATTTTATCACCACTTTTCTTAACCAACGAGGAGCAAAGGATTTTTGTAGACAACTTTGATTTTCCATAGTAGCTAGTCATTGATCGAGGTTGGATCAATCTTGTGCATGCTCCATAAAGTTCCTAGAAACAAGTGATTTTTGGTGCTAATATAGTTCCACCATTAGGTTGATTTTTTTTCTTTGCAACAACCATGTCTTAGGTATAGGATGAATTCCATTACTTTCTAATTGATTGCATAATCCTCCCAACTCACTCCTCAACCAAACAATGCATATTCCTAATAGTTGATGGAAGAGAGCATTGAAAGCTCATTGTAGCAACAACTACATTGAGTTCAGCCTTAGTTTTCTTGACCAAATATTTTCTATAAGAGCTAAATCAAGTTGCCATGGCATTAAGGGTAAACAATGGAGTGAGGTTGGAGAGTATTAAAATAGGGACAAAGAAATAAAAATCAACAAGCATAATTAGAATTGAAAGGAGAGGAGCAAGTGCATTTTTTGGTATTAAGGTTACGGATGCGAGCCATGGTGGAGGAGTAGGCTCTAGTTCCTTTGGCATTAACTTAGTCTTTTCCATCATGATTAGCATATGGTTTGATATCCTTGTGTGAGGTGGAATCTGCAAGCAAGGGCCTTAGTCTACCATCCTTACCTAACATTAGGCTACCATCTTCATTTTATATTTCATGTTGATGGATTTTTTACTATAGCACATGGAGGGATGAGTGGTAGGGTTATCCATGAAGCTTGCCTGGGTGTTAATCTATCCATCTATAACCCAGTATGGGGAGTGGAGATCTACTTGGGTGAATTTTTGATAATTGGACTTTAGAATGAGATTTTAAATAGAATTTCAATCTAATTTAAGAGTGAAATCAAGGTTATCCACTCCTACATTGGCTAAAAAATCCACAATTTTTTTAGCATCTCGTCTAACATGAGAGAATTAGATCTAGGAGATTGCATATGATGGAGAGAGGAATTTCAAGGCTTTATTTGAGGCACCATTTATGGAAACATTTCTAGGTGAATATACATTATAGAGCTTGGTGAGGATGTTGATCATAAGGAGGGAATCCCCTTCTATTATGAGTATAGAGAAGTGATGCATCCTAGCTAACTGTAGTCCAAAAACCAATGCCCATATTTTAGACGCATTATTAGTGGAGATGTCAAAATTACCATGGAAAATACTAAGGATGGAGCCAAAGGAATCTCTAAATACTGTTAAATCTAACAATGTATGGATTTCCTTTTGAGGCCCCATTGAAATTGAACTTGACAAAACCAGTTGAATAAGATGCCTTATGGGGGAATGTGTAGAAATTATACAATAAGAATGTATATCATGGATTCACTCTGATCTAATAATGTACTAAAGTTAAATACTGAATCACTTCTACAAATATTTTGCGGAATTAAAAACGCAATCGCCAATCACATGAAGTGAAGAAGAATCAATCAAGCCACAACACAGATAATTCCCAGGGAAAGTTTGCTGCTCAAAACCCCACTATCTTGTATTTTATATTCAACATGGAATCATGAAATAATTACATACAACTCTTCTCACAAGAGCCCTCCTATACTAAGCTAATTGTCTGACACTGTCACACATAAAATTGACCAATACATAGCCAATTTACTGCCTCCATACAGCCTGCCTTTCTTCCGCAATCCCTGATGAATGCAATCCCTAAATTATAGGAATTTTTTCCTCCCTTGACTGCGCAAGTATCATGGGCACTCCAATGGGTATTTGATTTCACGGGTGCAACCCAATAATCCTACAAATAATAGTCAACTTCCCTTTCACCTAGTTCTCAATCGGGTCTCCACTGGATCTGACATGCATGCAACTAATAATAGTAAATCCTCAGTTACATGTGAGATCACTGATTGTGAATTAATTAATATTTAATTCACTTGATCTCTCACTAGTGTATCTTACAGTTACAACTAGCACAACTGAGTTAAATTGATTACAACTTGCATTAACTAATGCACTACTACACTTCTAACTCTGTTACAGCTAGAATTACTCTGCATGCCTCACCAACTACCTCTAACTCAAAATTCATTAGCTAACTGAGTTTATCACTCTCAGTTAACTATTACAAGTTAATTTGGGACTAGATTACATTTTTTTGTCCATCTTAATTAAGGGATAAATAAAATATACATGCACCAAATTTAGCTCTATGGGACCCGCCCTAGTGTAGGTGCTTAATGCACTACGTGTTGGTGCTGAAATTTTCTTGTTGAATTTCAACACTCCCTCTGAACAAGAAAGGGATTATCCTTCACATTGATCCTGCCTCTATGGTATTCAAATTTTCTCCTGGTGAGCGCCTTCGTTAGAATATCTGCATCCAGATCTTTCGTGGGAATGTGTTGAAGCAACATTATTCTTCTTTGCACATAATCTCTGAGATGATGGTACCGGATATCTATGTGCTTGGACCTATCACGAAACATGGGATTAATCGAGAGTTTAATGCAACTCTGATTATCACAATGTATCACTGTCGGATCCATTTGAGAACCAAACAAACCAACCAAGATCTGTCTCATCTAGATAGCCTCACATGTAGCTTGACTTGATTGCATGTACTCTGCTTCCACTGAACTAAGTACCACAAATTGTTGCTTCCTGCTATACCAAGAAACTATTGTTGATCCTATGTTGAAGATCCCTCCTAATGTGCTCTTTCTGTTTGATGGGCTGCATGCCCAATCTGCATCCGTGAAGCCTTGAAGCTCCACTCCCTCTGTCTTTTTGTACCATAGACCATACTCTGATGTGCCCCTCAGGTATCTTGAGACATGCTTCCCCGCCTTCCAAAATAACTTTGTAGGCTTATCCATAGCTTGACTCAGTTGGTTAACTACGGAGCAAATGTTTGGTCTGGTTTTCACTAGATACATCATTGAACCAACTAACTGCCTGTAGACAGTAGCATCCACTACCTCTCCAGAAGTAGCATCCTCTTTCCTCCAATTTCCTGGAAGAGGAGTATCCATGGGTTTGTAGCTCTCCATGCGAAACTTACTCAGTATCTCCTTGTCTTACTTGTCTTGAGACACAAAAATTTCACCATCTCGCTACCATATTTCCAAGCCACGGAGATAATGAAGGAGTCCCATGTCCTTCATTTCGAACTCCCTTGCAAGATCCTCCTTGCATGAGTGTATCAGCTGCTCATCACCAATCAAAATTAGATCATCAACCTAAATAAAAATATTCAATAGCTTACCCTCAACCACAATCTGGTATAGGTTTGCATCTGCTTCAATTTTGGTGAAGCCCAGTCCGGTGAAATAGTTGTCTATCCGAGTGTACCAAGCACGAGGTGCTTGATTTTCCTTGTAGATCCATCTCGATCCAACCATTTATTTGTTGACCGGACTTGGGAAAATTTCCCATGCACTGTTCTTGACAATGGAGTCATACTTCTCCAACATTGCATCAACCCAAGTTGGTTGCTACACTGATTCCTGAAAGGAAGATGCTTCAATCACAAGACATTTTCTCATAAGAGCCATGTATCCAGTAAACATGTTAGGAGACTGTCTCTATCTGCGTTGTGAAGTAGGGGCTCCTACATTATCTGCAGCATCAAGTCTCAATCTATTAGCTTCTGTAGTGCGCCTTCTGCCATTTCTGATGGATGGCTCTACATGAGTGTTTTCCTCCACTCCATGATCCTCCACATGTGGCTGATCCACATCTTGAGGCTCATCCTTGGGAACCAACAATTATTCCTCTGCATGCAAGTCCAGCTCCCTCTCAAGAGACAACCGCATGGATTTCTCCTCATCAAATTTTATATCCGGTCGTACAATAGTCATTGTATTTTTTTGCAAATACACTCGATAATAATGGGGTGTTTCAATGTACCCCACAAAAATCCTAATCTCAGTTGTCGGTTCCAGCTTCTTCCTAGCGTCTTTGGTCACATGCACATAAAAAGATAAGCCAAAAATATTAAAGTATGAAACATCATGTTTCTTATCAGTGAAAGCCTCTTCAGGTGTACTCATGACAAGTATCCTATGAGGACAACGGTTCTGCACAAATACCGCAGTGTTGCATGCTTCCGCCCACAGAGGCGTCGATAGGCCTTGATCATGAAACATCGCCCTTGCTGCACCCACGATCGTTCTATTCTTTCTGTCCACGAGCCCATTCTGTTGTGGGTTATGAGGCGCTATCAGTTCTCTTCAAATTCCTTCTTTGTTGCAAAATTTATTGAATTCGTTAGAGATGTATTCTCCACCATTATCACTCCTAAGAGACTTCACTTGCTTCCTCGAATCTTTCTCCACCAGTTCCTTAAACTCAAGAAATTTAGAGAATGTCTAATCTTTCTTCTGCATGAAGAAGATCCAGCACTTACGAGAAAAGTCATCAAAAAATATTACAAATTACTTATGTTTTGTTTTCGAAGCAACAAAGAATGGTCCACAAACGTCTGTGTGAACTCTCTCAAGGATCCTCAAAGCTCGGTTCTCCTTCTCATGAAAGGTGGCCTTTACATATTTTCCCATAGTACATCCCTTGCATGTGTCTGACTACACAAGCATACCCCTCGGAAGACCAGTAGAAATATGTTGCATGAATTTCAAGGCTCCATAGTGAAGATGGCCCAATCTCCTGTGTCATAATTCGCCCTCATCCCGGCTCACCACTTTGTTCGCCTTGCCCATCATTGTTGTGCAACCATCTACCTCCAGCTTGTAGATATTCTTAACTCGAATCCCCATCCTCTTGGCTTGTCCTATTGTTTTTTGTCGCAGGAAAAATTTTCCTTCACTAAAAACAACATCATAGCCTCTATCCTCCAACATTGCAACTGAGACTAAATGTTTCTTCAAAACTGGTACATGCATTAAATATTTTAATTGAAAAGGTTTACCTGACTGCCTCTGGAAGGTAATGGTACCAATCCCGGTAGCATTGTACTGCCCCTGATCACCCATTTCAATATGCATCTGGAGATCCTTCTCCTCCAAGCTACTGAAAAGTTCCTTATCTCCCGTGTGAAAGGAAGCGCCACTATCCAAATACCACATAGATCCCAATGCACCTGACACCATGCATACGATCAATGAGAATTCAAGCTCAAATTGTGAGGCAAAAGCCTCACTAGCTACATATCCTCCAACCTTCTTGTTCTTCTTCTTTTGTGGACAGTTAGTAGCATAATGCCCATGCTCGTGACAGTGAAAACACTTCACCTTGGACATGTCCTGCTTCTTGCCATTTTTGGACTCGGATTTGGAATGGAATTGCTTCCCCTTCTCCTTCTTCGTCTTGGCAGCCAAATCACAATCTTCTTCATCTTCATTCCTAGATGAAGATCCATCTCTGGTGTTTCGTTTGAACTCCTCCTACACCAAATCCGACCATAGTCGTTCCCAATCTAGAAATTTTTCCCTTCCATTGACATAGTCTTGATAGTTGTGCCAACTCTTGGGAAGTATTAGGAGAGCCAAGCTCACCAAATCATCATCAATGACAGTTATACCAACTCTCCCCACTTCATCCCGACATTGAACAAACTTTGTTAGATATTTTGGTATGTAGTCGCCCTTCTCCATCTTGATCTTCCATATTTTATCTTTGAGCGCCAATTTCCTATGGTCGATGCATCTCTGGAATAGATCCGTAAAAGCCTTCCACATTACGTATGGTGTGGCTTTCCCATGGAGGCTTGAGACAATGTGGTATCGTACTCCCTCCAATAGGATCATCCTCGCCTTTGCCACTTTCTTTTTCCATGCACCAATATTTGCAGCATATGTCACAGCGGGTTTAGGAACATCATGGTCGATGAATTCCTTCAAGCCATTATCTTCAAGTACTGCCTCCATCTTATCCTTCCAAGCAATATATTTTGAGCTTCCCTCGAGTGCATACTCCAACCTCAAGCCATTGAAAACCATTTCAATCCTGAATTAGTTGTAGCACCAAGAAAGTCTTTCTGCAAATTCCAATTCTATCCAGTCACAAACTCAACTCCTCCTTCACAATTGTGATTTCTTGTGCTCTGATACCATGTAGAAATTATACAACAAGCATGTATATCATGGATTCACTTTGATCTAACAATGTACTAAACTTAAATATTGAATCGCTTCTACAAATATTTTGTGGAATTAAAAAAACAATCACCAATCACATGAAGAAAAGAAGAATCAATTAAGCCACAACACAGATAATTTCCCAGGGAAAGCTTGTTACTCAAAACCCCACTATATTCTATTGCATATTCAGCATGGAATCATGAAACAATTACATACGACTCTTCTCACAAGAGCCCTCCTGTACTCAGCTAATTTTCTCACATTGTCACACATAAAACTGACCGATACTTAGCCAATTTATTGCCTCCATATTGCCTACCTTGCTTTTGCAATCCATGATGAATGCAATCCCTAAAGAATATGAATTTTGGCCTTCCTTGACTGTGCAAGTATCATGGGCACTCCAATGGGTGTTTGGTTGTATGAGTGCAACCCAATAATCCTACAACCGATAGTCAGCTTACCTTTCACTTAGTTCTCAACTGGGTCTCCACTGGATCTCACATGCATGCAACTAATAATAGTAAATCCTCAATTGCATGTGAGATCACTGATTGAGAATTAATTAATATTTAATTCACTTGATCTCTCACTAGTGTATCTAACAGTTACAACTAGAACAATTGAGTTTAACTCACTTAATTGAGTTAAACTGATTACAACCTGCATTAACTAATGCACCACTACACATTGAACTTTGTTACAACTAGAATTACTCTACATGCCTCACCAACTACCTCTAACTCGAAATTCATGAGCTAACTGAATTTATCACTCTCAGTTAACTATTACAAGTGATTTTGAGACTAGATTACATTTTATTGTCCATCTTAATTAAGGGATAACTAAAATAGACATGCACCAAATTTAGCCCTGTGGGCCCCACCATAGAGTAGGTTATTAATGCACTAGGTGTGGGTGCTGAAATTTTCTTATTGAATTTCAAAAGAATGATGAAGAGCTTGAGGGTGTTCGATAAATAGAAATTCCAACAAGAAAGAATGATGAGCTCTTGATGATTATATTTGAGATTTTTAACATACCAATGAGAGATTTGGAATGTTTCAAGTAAATTTCTCTGGATCTTGTCCCATATTGAGGTTGTTGGCTACTCCAAGTACTTACAGATTCAACAGTTACATTATTTCTATATGTCCCAAAAGATAAATCTTGGAAAGAGTTCCCATAGTCTATTGAGAATAGGATTTTGAAATATTTTTCATCTCCGAGAAGATAAGGTGAGTTTGATGTTATCCTTGTTATTGTCAGATTACTGAAAAATAACAACACCTTGGTATCATAAAAAATCGTTGAAAGGGAAATAATTATGTATATTTTGCATACTTTCGTATTCATTGCAACACATGACACATCGTCCAAGGCCTTTAAATATTTTGTATATAAATTTATCCCATGTTAGAATTTTACCATTAACAATGAACCAAATTAGGAAGGTGGAGACCTTTGGCTAGAGATTTTGAGTCCACATGTTTTCTTAGAAAGGATTTGAACATAGATTGTGATGCCTTGTGGCTATAGAATAAGCCACCTTGACATTGAAATTGCTTGTAGAGGAGTTTTTCTTCTCATCTTTTTTGGATTTGTAGAG
Source organism: Pinus albicaulis (assembly GCA_034641835.2). Taxonomy (NCBI): domain Eukaryota; kingdom Viridiplantae; phylum Streptophyta; class Pinopsida; order Pinales; family Pinaceae; genus Pinus; species Pinus albicaulis. Next base: position 1,461,212,938 of record CM076575.1, on the reverse strand, counting down.
GATTTGATTTGGTGTAATTAGTGTTCAAATATCATGGCATTAAAATCAAGTTTGTGGTTAAGAGGGACATGATCCAATGAGATTGGCCATCATCTCCCATTTCTGAGATTTGTATTTGGGTACCAATATTTGTGAACAAAGTCCCATGTTTTGGCTCTCAAATATATTTAAGGTGGAGAAAACATCGATCATCCTATAGGTAGTGTAGTTGCTACCTAGAGTCATGGAAAAAGTGAGTAGATTGGCCATCTCTAATATTCTAAAAGTTGTATTGTTGGACAAGAGGTTTGTTGTGCCATGTTGAATTCCAAATGAGAGATTGTAGCTTGTTTCCTTGACGTGACTGAGATCACGTGCAATAATATTTCTTACATATTATTTTCCAAAGAAAACCCCAAAGTACACCTTTTCTAGTAAGTTAGCACCATGAAATACATGAATGATCTGGATTTATGCAGGAATGCAACAAAATATGAATATAACCATAAATACAAAGATGCATCAGAAATAACACTTAATTTCATTAATATAAAATAATTGAAATATGCTTACAGACATAATGGAAATATACTAGCTAGGGCGCTGGTAGCTTATCTCTGAGAAGAGATGTGGTGGCTATAGGCCTATGAAAAGTGTTACGATGAGGCTCAAAGGCCTATTTATTATTGAGAAACAATGGAAAACCCTAAACATCCATAAACTTAACCCTAGGAGATGAAGCGCCAAAACTATGGGCCCCGTATGGGTAAATTGGTACATCAACTTCATGGAGATGTAACTTTGGCATACGATGTATGTTTAACGTGCACAATACCTATTTAGAAATTTCTATCTGAGGAATACAAATTTTGAGTGAGAAACATTGGTCAAAGACCCATGTTGCTCCTGGTTTTCCCAAAACACATCGTTTAGGCCCTCAAAACGGCTCCAGAAGTTCACGAACCGAAAAACTGTTAAAAATTAGTAAATTGTGCTACAATTAAGGAAACTAAAAAAGCTGAAAAAAAGAATGGTGTGGGTCCAAGTGGAATAGGTGGGTGGCCCCAATATCCACTTGGATTATTCCTCTCTCCTTAGGAATAAATGGTCCCCATTGCGTTGAGTTCCTCCATGAGATGAGGAAACTCCTGTTGAACTTGGTCCCTGGTGATTTACTTGCCTTGGTGAAGGAGTTGGCATGCGTTGAATGTTGACAACTCGATATAGCTGGATCCTTTGTTTTCGGGTGTTCTTGATATATGTATCCATGATTTTATCAGTGGTGGCTTGTTCCATGCAGTCTGGGTTTAGCTCTGTTGGTGTGAGTTTTACTGCCATTTCGAATGTGTCCAGTAGAGGTGGAAAGTAGGGCCGAAGGCAGTCCACATTGAACACTAGGTCCAGAACAAGGAATGGTGGAACACTGAGATTAAGGGCATTGTCCCTTACAACCTTGGTGATGGTGTATAGCCTATATCAAAGTGGGTGAAGCTTGCGGTGGGGTCGAGCGATGTGAGCATTATAGAAATGTAGCCACACTTTGTCACCCACCTGGAAGTTGTGTGGCACCTGAATTTGATCATGTCGATACTTGTACTTAGCATTGTATTTATCCAAGATGTCATGGACCTGCTAGATGCATTCAATAAATTTGGTTGCTTTATCAGCCTCAGACAATACATGTGTGTATTTTGTCTATGTGGTCGCATGAGGTATGGCAACATCAGGCAGCGGTGCGCTTAGGCTCAGATCAATGGAGTGCTTGAATCGACAGTGTAGAAGAACCCCTGTGGGTGAAAAGAAAATGTCGTTGTATTCCTCCACATATTTGTGAATCTATTTTTGTCGCACATGGGAGCCCTGTTTGGAGGCTGCAGCCACAATATTCTTCTTGGCCTGAGGGCGAATCGTAATGAAAACAAATTTCTTGGTTTGGGAAATAATCTTACTGCATTGCTTTGCAGTACTCAAAGAGACGGCAAAAGGTGGTACTACCTGCGGTATCCTGTACAAATTATTTCCCAAAGTAATAATAATAGAACTAGGCCTAGACTCATACACAACATGTCGCTTTCACAACTATGGTTGGCCCAATAATACATCAGATACATCAAGAGGAGCAACATCACACAATACCTCATCCGTGAAGGGCTTGATGTTGTATGGAAGGTGGCACTGCTGGCTGACGCGGAGAAATGTTACTTGGTGAAGCCACCTGATGGTATATGGTTGCGGGTGTGTTGTTGTTGGTAGGCAGAGCCGCTTCATGACCTCTACTGAAATGAGGTTCTTTTGGCTTCCTCTATCGACAAGGAATTTCAATGGAGAACCTTTCACCCACATCTATGAATGGAAGAGGTCTCCTCCTCCTCTGGATCCTCGGTATCCTACCTCTGGATCTTGGTGGTGGCAACGGTGGCACTAGGTTCCACATCAATGGTCTGCTTCCCTTTGTCATTCCCCTTCTCTGGTTCTAACTCAAAATCAGAACATGCATCTGATTTAGATGCCTTTAATTTGGCCACCAGCGACTATTTGGTCCGACACTCGCTTGTGTTGTGAGTGGACTTGTTATGAAATTCACACCACTTCCTTGTGTCCTTCTTTGGCCTTGTAGTGTTGTTCTGAGTTGCCCTGCTTTGGCTTTTCCCCTTTGTTCTGTGGTTCGGGGTGCCTTTCCCTGACTTTGGATTCACGAATCCAAAGTCTCGCTTCTTCTGCTTAAATTTATGCTCGATCTTGGCGGCATATCGATATGCCGTGCCAAGGGAGGTAATGTCGAGGAACTTCATTTCCTTTTGAATGTATCTGATGCAGGAGCATCTAGACCTAGCCAGCAATGTGGAAAATTGTCCACATGTTGTGGCTTCACAGGGTGAATTTCATTACTGTGTGTTAAAATCCAGTTTACTGAGGAGGTCGATTTCACAAATAATTAGTTATTATTGTAATAAGTGTGTCTATCTTATTGATAAGATTTGGTATAACAGGTGTGTGTGAGCGCCAATAAATAGGAGAGTTTATTGTTAGAATTTTTAAAATTAGAAGATTATGTATCGATTTGTTAGAAAGTTAAGGAGAGAAAGTTGTAATAAACGAAGAGATTTTTCTTCGTGAGAGATATAGTTTTTGATAGTGTGTGATTTTGTAGAGCGAAAGCTCAGATAGGAAGAGGATGGTGTTTTGTGTAGAACAGTGGCCTTTTATAGCGTAAAGGAGGCCAAAAGCCGATTTCTATAAGTTTTTATGAATGTGACTGTGATATATATATAATCGAATAAAAATATCGTTGATTTAAACATTGTTTATCAAAGGAGTTGGTCGATGTGGTTTTCGAGTTGTATTTCTGTTGTAAATTCTGTGTTTTATTTCAATTTCAGCGCTGTTGAATTTGGGAGTTTGAAAGACATTAACACAGGAATCCGGAGTTGAAATAAATTCAGTTTTGAATTGAATCGGGAAAAAAAGTTTGTATTGGCGTTGTGTAAACCGGCACAATCAAAGGAAGATATATTGTGTTAGCTGTATCTGTTCGGTGTAATTGACATCAGAGCGGAAGAAATTACATGTTCCATCCTATCGCCATAAAACCGGAGGCAAGATTAAAATAAGTTTTAAATGGACGCAGTTCCAAATTTATTGCATCAGCGATGTAATTTCTACAAGGGATGAATGACATGTCACTGCAGCGAATCGGCGATCCCAAATAGTGCGTGCATTGGTGTTATGGACAGACAAAACATTGGTGAGTTGTGATAATTGTATATCGCGTTCAAGACCAGTAAAAATGAAAAACACAGATCTCTTATGATATACAGAAATCCCACAGGTTGCAATTAGATTCAATGTCACGTCAAAATTTCTGGGCATTGATATATGGTATAAGGGCGTTTTAACGCAAATATGAAAGGATTTGGTATTATTTATATTGCGGCCAAATGTGAATAGATTGCATCGGATCGGAACAAGAGATATTCATATTGCAACATATGACAATAGATCGTGGCCACGAAATATTATAAGCCCCTGTTTGAAGTTAGATCGGGTCCAATAGAATCGGGTCGCAGACCTGGAAGGCGAATTTGAGCGCGCATTGAACGTGCGACTTCCGATTGTCATTATTTTCGATCTCCGATCGCCGATTGGATCAATCGGTAAATGGATGTTGTTATTTGTCAATTGCTGCAAAATGCAATATATGTGCGCCTCAACTGTGATAAAGAATGTGTTTTTTTTTAAACGTTGTTCCATTTTGTTATGGAATTATGTTGGCTGCGCTCTCCTTGATTTCTCAGGAGATTTGATACCCAGTGTTTTGAAAACGAAGGCTCCTATTTGTTTTGTTAATCTGCTATTGTAATATAATTGAGTTGCACCCAGCAGTTGGTGCTTCAATTTTGATATCGGAGCTACTGAAATTGCAATGGCCAGTGGTATATTAATTCACGCAGATTGGGATAACCGACTGATATATATCGGTGTATGACCAGAGTTTGGAGCGTTTTTGAACAGTGAAAGGGAAATCGATCCGAAACATTGGATCAGGTGATTTGGGTTTGTAAATTGATGTCTTTGACAGGGCCGCAGTGATTCATAGACAGGAACCTCGAAGATGTGGATCTGAGCACAAGAATCTTCATAACATTCTGTTTGTAAGTGCGTTCAGCACGATTTATAAATAAAGTTTAAGGATCGACTATTTGCAAGTTAATTTAGGGGTCGGATCAATTAGATTCGAAATTGTTGTGATGAATTTGAAACGGGTATAAGTTGTAAATGGTGTCGAATGGATGGGAAGTATGAATCAGTGTGCGACAGGGAAATGAAAGGGACGTGTGGTAAGTTTAAAGCGAATCGCATGTTATTATTGCATAATGGTGGCACGGTTACAATTTAATTGAAGTTGAAATATGATTTCAATGTATGTTGAATCATTGATTTGAAGATTTAATTATAAGCTTCCACAAGATAGTGTATGAAATTGCCAGCGATAAGAAATTTTATTTGGACAATTTGATGTATTCATTTTTTGGATGAGAAGAGTGTGATTCTGCGTTTGCAGGGATTACCCTGCGTCATTTGGTATCAGAGCTTGGCTCTATTTAAAGAGTGAAGACTGCAGCAAAATAGACCAAGAGAAGTTGTGAGAGAAGAACCAGATGAGTTCTTAGAAGTGGTAGTGAACCTGAAGAATCCAACAAGAGGTTGGACAGAGGAAAATTGAAGTGTTCTCGAAAGAGAAAGTGAGAGATTGCAAAATCCTAAAGGGAGCAAAGGTGTTGCTCAAGAGAAGATTCCAGATAGGGGATCGTACTTACCAAAAGACTGAGTGAGGAGAGCTTAGTGAGGTAAGGTTGCAGTAAGGAGGACTTACTGTTGCAGAGGCTTGTTGCAGAGGTGCGAGGAGCTCATGGAAAGAGAAGAGCAGAAAATGACTACAGATAGTCATAGCAGAAGTTCACAAAGAAGCCACAACAGAAGGGAAGATGCCAAAGTAAATGGCATGAGGATGAGTCAAGAAGAGTTTGACCGAGAGAAAGCTGAGATAGATTTCCAGATTGGAATATTGATGAAGATGCTGCAGAAAAGTGTTTGGACCGTGAGGAAAAGAGTAAAGTGGCAAAGGCTACGGGAAAGGAGAAATCAGCAAGTGAAGTCAGAGATAGTAGAAGAATTGAGAAAGATTGAGCAGATATTGAGTGCTCAAGAGGAATCAAAGAAACTCAGAGAAGTAGAGGTAGAATTGGAAGTTTCCATTTGCAGACCATAACAAGGTGAAATGTTGGGAGAAGAAGATAATGAGAGGTCAGCTGAAGATATCATGGACTACTGGCAGAGTTCAGAACAATTCGAAGATATATTAACAAAGGAAGCAGATGAGGCAATGAAGCCTTGTGATTTTGATTCTTATAGTTTGTGTATGTTTGCAGGATATGCAGAGGATGATGGACAGTCGGATGAAATTGTCACAACCAGGAATGAAGCTCTTGAGGTAAAGTATGATGGTGAATCCCTTTTAGAGGAAGAAGGCGTTGATCTATTGAAACAGAAGGAGTTCATAGATCAAATCCTGTTTGGTGTGAAACAGTCAGATGAGGTTGATATAGGCCAGAAGTCTAATGACAATTCCATGGTGGGACTACAAGAAGGTAAACCAATGAATTTATTTAATGGAATTGATGAAAGATGCTTGCAATATGATAATGTGGAAAACAGGTTAACTCAGGAGGATTGCCAAGAAAAGAATGAAGATGAGAATGGAAATTGTGATGATCTGCTGGAGATATTTCATAAGGAAACAGAATTCTTGGAGAGATTACTCAAGGAACCTAAAGGAGTAATGAAGCTTACAAAACCTGATGGAGGAAAAGGTGTGGAAGACAACATTAATAAATATGATGCTGAAATCAGAGAAATTGAGTAGCGATTATATGAAGGTGAGATGAAAGATCAGGAGCAACAAGGAAGTTATGTCCTCAGAGGTATGAAGGAGACAGAAATATTAACTCAGCAAGCTGAATATGGAAGTAACCAGAAATTTGGAAAGAATGATCAGCTACATGAGAATGAATTTGAGGAAAGCATTAAATTGCAGAAGTATAGAAGCTGGCAGCAGAATGAAGAACCAGAAATTGGTCTAGCAGTACAAAGAAAGACAAGTAAAGACCGAAGATACAGATGGAGACTGAAGAAAAGGGTAAAGTGGAAGCTATTGCAACAGAGGTGGAATGGCAAGCTGATGAACGAGTTCAGGGAACTTGAACAAATTCATATTGATTTGTTAAATAAGGGAAGACTCAGAGAAATCGAGTCACGGCAAGAAGGATCCGCTGAAATCCAAAAGAATTATGATGGAGGATCGGTGCTTGAAGCATCAAAAGAAAATGGAAGGTATTGTATTTTGAAAACTGAAGATTGTTGTGTGTTTGCAGGTCACATTGACTTGAGAAAAGACAAACAGTTATTGAAGACTGTTGAAGAAATGACTACTCATAGTCATATGCAGAATAAGGAGGATGGAAAAAGAATTTCTGAATTCAAAGGATACACTGAGTCATTGAAGATCATTGATCTTGAAGAAAGCCAGAGTGAAGGAGGATTAAAGACAGATATTGCAGATTGTACAGAACTTTTGAGAGAATTTCCAGACGAGATGACAGATTTGTGGCATAAATTGAATCTTTTGATGAGGAAACCAGGTAAAGCATTTGTGTTTATTGAGTTGATTAATTTTGATGAAGATTTACATGCAGGAAAAGGGCAGAGTGAAGTCGATCTAAACCAAGAAGAACAGATCGGATTAATGGAAGGTATGTTGGAATTTGAAGCAAGAAATGAGAAAGTCATGACTGAGAAACCAGAAGAAGAACCTGGGAAAAGGCATTTGTACATTTTAGAAATGTATATGGAAGGATATTGGCACCAAGATTATGATGTTCTAATTCAAGAACACAATCAGTTGCAGCAGAAAAGTATTCAGCACACGAGAAGTGAAATGGACAAAGAATTGGATGAGTTGTGGAAACTCATACTACAGCATTCCAGTAAAACAAATATGGGACAAAAGAAGAAAGGAAGATTGGCTGGAAGAAATGGTACAGGCGAAGGAAATGGAAAATTGCAAATTAGAGGGAGTAAAACAGCAGCAAAATATGTGAAAAGGTCAGTAGTAGATAGTGAGGCATTACAGTACAAAGGTGGGAGACTTGAGGGACAAACAACAACAGTAGTAACTAAGGACAGACTATCAAACCAAATATGGGATTGTTGGGCAATTTATTTGAACAAATTGCTGCATTAAATTATCGACCAGGGAAACTCGTGAGCTTGTGATGGTGCCAGCAATATATATGCAGGAGTAGGCAACTAACTCTATGTCTAACTAAATTGTTTATGATTCAATATAATATGCAAGGGAAGAGGCTCTTAACTTAGGAGGTCCTGGTTGTCCTTCCCTACAGTATCATAGAGAAATCATTCATAAAACCAGAAACTTGAAATAAAGACAAGAGAATGAACTTTAATTGTTGTTCAGATTCAAAGAGAGAGAAAGACTAACTTAGTCTTTTGATTGTCTTCTCATGTACTAATCCAAACTAAACTAAGATTCATTCATAAGCATAAGAAATGAAATGACTTGAAACATAAAAGCAAAAGAATGAATTTCAATTATCCTGCAAATCAAATAGAGAGAGAGAGCCTAACTTAGACCCTTGGATATCCTCTCACATGTTGATAAGATTCTAATTTAAAACTCATTCATCAATCACAAGCAAATCATTAAACATCTAAGCAATGAAATGAAACAAAATCTAATATGAAATAAAATGTTTCTCTCATCCTTTTAGAGTGAGCTCAATTCTCTTAAGAACAAGACAAATTATTCCATATACTACATTAAGGAAACTTATATCTAAAACTACATAAATTCCATAAATTCATATTCTACATTAACACAATTTACATCTAAAACTACATAATGGAAATATATGAAAAAATGGAGCTTTATTCTATTCCATCATCAATTGGATACAATGCTCTAAGAGTCCTCCTCTTGGAATGGAGGAGGTACTCCTATTTATACAATGAGATGAGATAACAAACTCATAATGATGATCCACTAATCTCTCTTTTAGTTCCATACATTTCTCAACCATCTAGACACATAACCCTATCTTCCATGATCTCCTCCATGATCTTTTCCATGAGGTTTATCTTCTTAACTTTGAATTTGATCATCCAAGGCCACATAAAGGTGTCTTGGAAGCTTCCTTTGAGCCTACACATGTCAACAAACTCATGCTAATTGTTAGGTATAAGTATAAGCATATTATTTTCTAAGTTTTATCCATAAATTCACTTTAAAATGTTAAGAATTAATAAACTTTGGAAAAACATAGTTATGACCCAATAATGAGGTGAATGTAATGATATGGAGGTGGAATGGAGGTGACATGAAGGTAAAATGTGAATATATTGATGAATAATGGAGTGAAAATAGGGACTATTTTGAGGCCCAACATACCCCCAAACTGAAGGTATTGCATGTCCTCATGCAATCTATTACATTACTTTTTAGTACTTGAGCTTTGGCTTAAACTCTGCATGAGATCATTTACTTAACTTTTGCAAAGAGTTATTTTGATGAACTACAACTTGGTTGGTTCTTGTGTTTCAACCATATTTTGTTTGTTGCGTTCATTGTATGATCTTTGCATAATGATAATGTGCTTTTTATGGCAGAGTATTTTTGTTGGAATGCATCATGGTTGGTTCTTGTGTAACAACCATGATTCTTTTGGCATCCAATTAACTTTTAAATACTTTAGACAAAGCCATTTGTATGCTCATGTAATAGTAAATATATTTTGAAGGTAAGTGGGTTTAGAATGTGATATATAACTGTGGATATGAATGTGACAAAGCATGTATGTAAATGTATCCTTCCCATTAAACGGATGGCTTTGGGAATGAAAGGAAAGGAAGTGAAGTTTTTTTTCCAAAAATTATTATTCTAACATTTCAAGGAATTTAATGGTTAAAAGTTAGAAAATAGCATACCTTAACTTACCCTTCCAAAAATAGGTGAGAGTCGTGCATGTGTGACTGCAAACTGTTGTGAAAATGGTGGATGAAAGATGGATCTGTATTGTCGTATCAGCTGCTGGATCCGCTGCTACTAGATGAAAAATCTGAGGAGTCTGCTGAACATGGCTGAAAGTTATATCTGCTGTTGGATGATGAATCCGATGAGTTTGTTGAATATGGCTGAAAATCTATAAGGCTTGGAAGGTATACAAAATATAGAAGTTACATTTTCCTCCCAGCCTTATTTATTGACTTGTCCTCAAGTGAAATACAATGAATACCATGAATGGAAATACAATGAATGGAAATTGGCTTCATCTGCTCCAAAATATGGGTCTTCAAGTCTTCAACGCTCGATGGCACAAATCTTGCTATGTGATTAAATGTGTCGATGTCGAACATAGCAAGAAGTTGTTGACTTAGTGGACGTTAATGAATGCCCCTAGCCAACACAAGAGCTCCCACCATTGATTCCAATGGGAGTCAGGATGCCTAACACATCTTTGTAGGTACGAATAAATTTGTCGTGGTCGAGTCACCTACAAGATCCAACGAACAAGGGATATTACTCCCATTGTTCATTGGCAAGAGTACTTGCCATTAAGGCATGCAAGCCTCTAGGTGTTTTTCAATGATACTTAGACTCTAGGACTTTGACTCAAGCAGGGTTTTATTGGCGGAAATGAAAAATGGTATGAAAAGGGAAATGGAAATGGAAAATGGTTTTTATTGATGAGTTAGGAAGCATGGTGAATGAAAAAGAACTCTTGCTATGAAAAATGGACATGGAAATGGTATGCTTTATAGATGTACAATTGATGGGATTCAAAATCTTTTCAGAAAGGGAGGTGGAAGGTAATGGTTGTGGAGATGGATTTGTCTTGAGAATTTTTCATGAATTTAGTCTTTGGAAGACTAATTGTCGTCACAATGTAGTCTCCGTAATGATTGCTTTGTCGTCCTGTAACCTGTAAAAAAAACTTGGCAGAAAGAAACATAAGTGTGTTCAAGAAGGAATGGCCAGTTCCTTACGCAAAATTTTTATACCAAATAAAACAAATTAAGGACAATCAAAGGTGTTGAAATTGACTTAATCATGACATTAAAATCAATCCATTCTTAAAAATAACTATGAAAAATAATACTCCCTGTCAGATAACTCATGAAATGTGCTTCGCAAAAAGATTGGCATTAGAAAGCTCTGTTGTGCCCTGCAGATTAGTATGTCACATAAAAGCATTCAACAGAAAATATTATGAGTTTAATGCCAACTTGAAGCTATCGAAACAAGATAATCATCATCCGTAGAATCCTCCAAATGTTTGATAAATCGATCCTCGAAATTTGTTTCCAAGTGTTCCATTATTTATTTTCAAATCTGCGTGAATTTTGTGAAAAGTGTGTTTATTTTTTATTTATTTTTTATTTTTCCCTTGTACCAACTGTTGCGGTTTCATCCAATTCCATTATTCTCTCCATATGCATATCACCAAAGTTTTTTTTTTATGCCAATGTTCTTCACTTTATAAAATGCCAATATTCGCCCCTCAAATCCTTCAAAACAATCACAAAACACATAACAAATTTTATTATTATTATTTTTTTTTTTTTTAAATGATAACAAACATAATATCATATCTAGTATAAAACAACATAAGAAAAATACATAGCAATCATAACAATTATATACAACAAATAATATGAAATTATAACTATTAATTAATGGAATTATAATAACATATTAATATATTAATATAATTAATACAATTAATATATTAATATATTAATACAATTTTTATAACAAACATTAATTAATAATTAAATAACATAACAAACAAACATATATAACAAATCATAATTACAATTATATACAACAAAACAAATAATAACAAACTATAACTATAAAAATTAATACGATTATATCAACATATAATATATTAATATAATTAATATATTAATACATTAATATATTAATACAAGTATAACAAATATTAAATAACAATTACAAACATTAAATAACAAACATAACAAATTATATACAAGAAATTAATTAATGCAATTATAATAATATATTAATTAATATAATTAATATATTACTACAATTTTTCTAACAAACATTAATTAATAACATAACAAACATATACAAGAAATTACAATTAAAATTATAACAGTAACAAATTACAATTACATAACAAACATTAACAAATTATAACTAAAAATATATAACTAAATCCTAACAAATTAATACTAAATATATAACAAAAATAAATACAAAACAAATTTAAACTAAAAAAAAATGCAAAACAAACAAACAGAACGCACAAAAAGGCAAAATATATGAAGTAACGAGATTTGGCATATGGAGGGTGCTAAACTTGGCAACCATTTTCGCTGGAGAACCTAACCACCCCCATCATCTCTTCCTGGCGGAATATTCACACTCACGTTTTCGTCCTCAGGCAGTCCTCCAGCCTCGTTCTCGTTCAAGGGATCCATTAATTTCTGTTTCACCGCCCTTATTCCCCTGCTCTTCAACGTGTCATCCATGCACCGATCTAGTCTCTCAGCATACGGATATAGGCTGGGCGTCGCGTAATGAGCTGTATTACGCGTGGATTTGCATCGTTGGGCAGATATGCCAATCTGCCCGTCAGACTCACAAGTCTATTTTTTTCCTTTATACCAATCCACGGTTGTCAAGATTATCTCGATTGCACATTATTTGGCCTTGTTGGCGTGGCTATTTGGACCCCTCTCATCTCCGTTGACATCCTTTTACACAAATGGAGAAACCCATCCTGTGTTGTAGTGGGAAAAAATTGTGAGAATTTTCTAGAAATACCTACCACAACCGTTTGTCTTTTTCATTGTATTTCATCCACCTTGTATCCATTTATCCTATATCTGGGAGGTGCTCGAGACTTATTTGAGAGCCCCTGTTACCTTCTCCTCCAATCTCCCACTGTTTGGATTTCTCACCAGCTCTCCCATTCCGCTACAGGTTTTCCAGTTCGCCTAGCCCTCATTTCACATAGTAACAAGTAGGTGGCTATACGAACTCTGCTTCTCCAGAGCAGTCAGTGAGGCTGCCATTAAAAAAAAACCGTCAATTATGTTTGTCGATATCAAAATGGTTACCTTTCAAGGTTTCCACAAAAACCTTCATCAGCTTTTAAAGTATTAAATCCATTCACACATCATCTTGCTCAACAATGAATAAGGAATATCTTCACGGCCTTATCCTTGGGAGTGCGTATGCCACAATTGGAGCAGTGAATGAACTTAATATAGCCGCGTCCATGCTTGTTGAACGTCAATGTATGTTGGGCAAAGGTATTCCACATGAATATTTTTTTTTGTGGCATCCGCCATGAATCAACAGATTCTTATGGTAAATGTTCTAAGGCCTTTCTTTTATGACACGGTTTGTTATTTGAGTTTGGTTCTGTTTTGTTGTTGTTGGTTGGATTTTTTTATTCAACTTTGTTTTAAAAAAATGAAATCTAACCCATCTAAAAAAAAATGGCTATTTTTTTTATTTTTTTAAATTTTAATAATAATAATATATATAATATATACTATTATTATGTGGAATTTTTTTTATTATTTTTTTTATTATTTTTTTTATTTTTTTTTTTATAATAATAATAATATATATATGATATACATAATATTATTATTTTGTGGGAAATTTTTTTAATTTTTATTTTTTAAACTAAAATTAAAAGAAAACTAATTTTTTTTTTATCACAAAATTCTTTATTGTCCTATCGCAGATAAATTTTCTAGCAAGAGTTTTTTTATTTGAACAAAATCAATAGATTTTCTAAACTTCCTGATCGCACGAAGCGCAGGAAGAGAGCATACTCATCGCTTGATTTGTTTTTATTTATGCAGGGGGGTGTTTTTGAAATGACGAAATTTAAAACTAGCTAAACATTAAAACATCAGAAAATTCAAACTTAAACTCCTTTGTGAAGATCCTGCTGTCACCAGGGTTCACAAATTATTTTTTCTAAAGAAAAATGCTAGTACTGAATTAAATTTCTAATGCCTAATCCCTTAGCACCATCCCCGGCAACGGCGCCAAAATGTTGGGCAATTTATTTGAACAAATTGCTGCATTAAATTATCGACCAGGGAAACTCGTGAGCTTGTGATGGTGCGAGCAATATATATGCAGGAGTAGGCAACTAACTCTATGTCTAACTAAATTGTTTATGATTCAATATAATATGCAAGGGAATTTCTCAGATAAGCAGGCTCCTAACTTAGGAGGTCCTGGTTGTCCTTCCCTACAGTATCATAGAGAAATCATTCATAAAACCAGAAACTTGAAATAAAGACAAGGCTATTCAAAAGCTGAAAGTAATATATTCTATAACTCTAACTCAATTAGTTTAAAAAAGAGGAATAATATTGAAATGGTTCTTGACTCAAGAAATCCACTTTCACCTCAATTACCACTTAATGAATCAGAGATTAAAACCAAGAACTTAAGATGGATAAATTATTAATGAAAGAAACTCTTAACTTAAGAGACATGTAAAGTATTCCATTATAATTCATTCATCAATCACACACAAATCCTTAAACATCTAAGCAATGAAATGAAACAAAATCTAATATGAAATAAAATGTTTCTCTCATCCTTTTAGAGTGAGCTCAATTCTCTTAAGAACAAGACAAATTATTCCATATACTATATTAAGGAAACTTATATCTAAAACTACAGAAATTCCATAAACACAATTTACATCTAAAACTACATAATGGAAATATATGAAAAATGAAGCTTTATTCTATTCCATCATCAATTGGATACAATGCTCTAAGAGTCCTCCCCTTGGAATGGAGGAGGTACTACTATTTATACAATGAGAGGAGTAACAAACTCATAATGATCATCCACTAATATCTCTAACCATCTAGACACATAACCCTATCCTCCATGATCTCCTCCATAATCTTTTCCATGAGGTTTATCTTCTTAAATTCGAATTTGATCATCCAAGGCCACATAAAGGTGTCTTGGAAGCTTCCTTTGAGCCTACACATGTCAACAAACTCATGCTAATTGTTAGGTATAAGTATAAGCATATTATTTTCTAAGTTTTAGCCATAAATTTACTTTAAAATGTTAAGAATTAATAAACTTTGGAAAAACATAGTTATGACCCAATAATGAGGTGAATGTAATGATATGGAGGTGGAATGGAGGTGACATGAAGGTAAAATGTGAAGATATTGATGAATAATGGAGTGAAAATAGGGACTATTTTGAGGCCCAACAGGGATCCAGGAGGACAAAAAATATAATTGCATGATCAGGAGATCATGATTAATTTAAACTTTGGGAGTCTGATGCAGGAGCATCTAGACCTAGCCAGCAATGTGGAAAATTGTCCACATGTTGTGGCTTCACAGGGTGAATTTCATTACTGTGTGTTAAAATCCAGTTTACTGAGGAGGTCGATTTTACAAATAATTAGTTATTATTGTAATAAGTGTGTCTATCTTATTGATAAGATTTGGTATAACAGGTGTGTGTAATCGCCAATAAATAGGAGAGTTTATTGTTAGAATTTTTAAAATTAGAAGATTATGTATTGATTTGTTAGAAAGTTAAGGAGAGAAAGTTGTAATAAACGAAGAGATTTTTCTTCGTGAGAGTTTTAGTTTTTGATAGTGTGTGATTTTGTAGAGCGAAAGCTCAAATAGGAAGAGGATGGTGTTTTGTGTAGAACAGTGGCCTTTTATAGCGTAAAGGAGGCCAAAAGCCGATTTCTATTAGTTTTTATGAATGTGACTGTGATATATATATAATCGAATAAAAATATCGTTGATTTAAACATTGTTTATCAAAGGAGTTGGTCGATGTGGTTTTCGAGTTGTATTTCTGTTGTAAATTCTGTGTTTTATTTCAATTTCAGCGCTGTTGAATTTGGGAGTTTGAAAGACATTAACACAGGAATCCGGAGTTGAAATAAATTCAGTTTTGAATTGAATCGGGAAAAAAAGTCTGTATTGGCGTTGTGTAAACCGGCACAATCAAAGGAAGATATATTGTGTTAGTTGTATTGGTTCGGTGTAATTGACATCGGAGCGGAAGAAATTACATGTTCCATCCTATCGCCATAAAACCGAAGGCAAGATTAAAATCAGTTTTAAATGGACGCAGTTCCAAATTTATTGCATCGGCGATGTAATTTCTACAAGGGATGAATGACATGTCACTGCAGCGAATCAGCGATCCAAAATAGTGCGTGCGTTGGTGTTATGGACAGACAAAACATTGGTGAGTCGTGATAACTGTATATCGCGTTCAAGACTAGTAAAAATGAAAAACGCAGATCTCTTATGATATACAGAAATCCCACAGGTTGCAATTAGATTCAATGTCACGTCAAAATTTCTGGGCGTTGATATATGGTATAAAAGCGTTTTAACGCAGATATGAAAGGATTTGGTATTATTTATATTGCGGCCAAATGCGAATAGATTGCATCGGATCGGAACAAGAGATATTCATATTGCAACATATGACAATAGATCGTGGCCACGAAATATTATAAGCCCCTGTTTGAAGTTAGATCGGGTCTGATAGAATCGCGTCGGAGACCTGGAAAGCGAATTTGAGCGCGCATTGAACGTGCGACTTCCGATTGTCATTATTTTCGATCTCCAATCGCCAATTGGATCAATCGGTAAATGGATGTTGTTATTTGTCAATTGCTACAAAATGAAATATATGTGCGCCTCAACTGTGTTAAAGAATGTGTTTTTTTTTAAACGATGTTCCATTTTGTTATGGAATTATGTTGGCTGCGCTCTCCTTGATTTCTCAGGAGATTTGATACCCGGTGTTTTGAAAACGAAGGCTCCTATTTGTTTTGTTAATCTGCTATTATAATATAATTGAGTTGCGCCCAGCAGTTGGTGCTTCAATTTTGATATCGGAGCTACTGAAATTGCAATGGCTAGTGGTATATTAATTCACGCAAATTGGGATCACCGACTGATATATATCGGTGTATGACCAGAGTTTGGAGCGTTTTTGAACAGTGAAAGGGAAATCGATCCGAAACATTGGATCAGGTGATTTGGGTTTGTAAATTGATGTCTTTGACAGGGCCGCAGTGATTCATAGACAGGAACCTCGAAGATGTGGATCTGAGCGCAAGAATCTTCATAACATTCTGATTGTAAGTGCGTTCAGCACGATTTATAAATAAAGTTTAAGGATCGACTATTTGCAAGTTAATTTAGGGGTCGAATCAATTAGATTCGAAATTTTTGTGATGAATTTGAAACGGGTATAAGTTGTAAATGGTGTCGAATGGATGGGAAGTATGAATCAGTGTGCGACAGGGAAATGAAAGGGACGAGTGGTAAGTTTAAAACGAATCGCATGTTATTATTGCATAATGGTGGCGCGGTTACAATTTAATTGAAGTTGAAATATGATTTCAATGTATGTTGAATCATTGATTTGAAGATTTAATTATAAGCTTCCACAAGATAGTGTATGAAATTGCTAGCGATAAGAAATTTTATTTGGACAGTTTGATGTATTCATTTTTTGGATGAGAAGAGTGCGATTCTGGGTTTGCAGGGATTACCCTGCGTCAGTATCTATGCAAACAACTGCGATACTTGAGAACCAAATGTTTCTCTGAATCTGTAATACCCAACTTTGTGCGTAGGGTATGGAATAACTTTGTTAGCTTGTGCACATATTGATCTATTTCATGCCGCAACGTGGTCCATTGGATGTACTTGCCCTCATAGCTCCCAACGGGGTAATATTGTTACTTGATGTCTTCTTAGAACGAATTCCAAGTGGGTGTGGCCAAGAATAAATAGGGTTCCCTCTCATCCTTTTGCTCACAGTAGGTTTCCCACCAGTCTTTGACATGGGGGGTGACTTTGAGGAGTGCAAAAGTAATATTTTCTCTGTCAGAGAAATCATGGACTTAAAAATACCCTTCCAAAAAATTCAACCATTTATATACGATGTCTGTATCTATCTAGCCTTCAAATACAAGAATGTCAAAGTTTACTTGTACCTTGAAAGGAGTGGCGCCTCCAGAGTGGCTGCTGGATGTAGATGTGCCACCGGTGGGGAGTCATTGAAGGATCTGGGCAAATTTATCGATCATCATGCTCCTTTGTTTCTCGAGGGCCTCCTCAAGGAATATTTTGATAGGATATCTTGTTCCCTCTTCTTTCTTTTCTTCTACCATGGGAGGCCGTTGGGTTTTGTGAGGCTGATCTTTCAAAGGTTCAACCAGATTGAGCCCTAACTCCTTATACCCGACCTCGTTGGGGACATGCAAAGAAATATCAAGAAAGAACATACCGCTCTTATACCATTAATCTATATTTATGTAGGAACACAACAAAATATGAATATAAACATAAATACAAATATGCAATGGAAATAACACTTCATTTCATTAATATAAAATAACTGAAATATGCTTACAGACAAAATGGAAATAAACTAGGTAGGGCTCAAGTAGCTTATCTCTGATAAGAGATGCGGCTGCTACAAGCCTCTGAACTGTGTTACAATGAGTCTTGAAGGCTTATTTATTATTGAGAAACAATGGAAGACCCTAAACATTCAAGAACCTAACCCTAGGAGATGAAGCGCCAAAACTATGGGCCCTGCTGGGTAAATTGGTGCATCAACTTCCCAGGGACGTAACTTTGGCATACGATATCTGTTTGACACGCACAATACCTCGTTAGAAATATAAATCCAAGGAATACAACTTTTGAGTGAGAAACATCAAACAAAGACCCATGTTGCTCCCAATTTTCCCAAAAATCATCTTTTAGGGCCTCAAAATGGCTCTGGAAGTTTAGGACCTAAAAAATTGCTAAAAATAGTAAATTGTGCTACAATTAAGGAAACTGAAAAGTTGAAAGAAAAAATGGTGCGGATCCAAGTGGAATAGGTGGGTGGAATCCAATATCCACCAATATAATTTCTCCCCCTTAGGAAGCAATGGTCCCCATTGTGTTGAGTTCCTCCATGAGATGAGGAAATTTCTGCTGAACTTGGTCCCTGGTGAGCCACTTACCTTGGTGAAGGAGTTGGCCTGCTTTGACAACTTGATATAGCTGGATCCTTTTTTTTCGGGCATTTTTTTTATCTATGTATCCATGATCTGATCAGTTGTGGCTTGTTCCATGTAGTATGGGTTTAACTTTGTTGGTGTGAGTTGTTCTGCCATGTTCAATGTGTCTAGTAGAGGTGGAAAGTAGGGCCGAAGGTGGTCCACATTGAACACTGGCTGCAGACCAAGGAATGGTGGAATAGTGAGCTCAGAGGCATTGCATCCTACAGCCTTGGTGATGGTGTATGACCCATATTGGAGTGGGCGAGGCTTGCGGTCGGGTCTAGCAAGGTTATCCTTCTGCAAATGTAGCCACACTTTGTCGCCCGCCTGGAAGTTGTGCAACACCTGATGTTGATCATGTCATTGATTGTAGTTAGCATTGGATTTCTCCAAGATGTCGTGGACCTACTGGATGTGTTTAATAAATCTGGTTTCTTTATCATCCTTAGATGGTACATGTGTGGATTATGTCTGTGTGTTCGCATGAGGTATGGAAACATCAAGAAGTGACGCGCCTAGGGTCAGATCAATGGAGTGCTTGACTTGACAGTGTAGAGGAACCCTTGTGGGTGAGCAGAAAATGTCCTTGTATTCCTTCACATCTTTGTCAATATGTTGATGCCGTGCAGGGGAGCCCTTTTTAAAGGCTACAACCACAATCTTCTTCTTGCTGTGTGGGCGAATAATAATGAAAACAAATTCTTAGTTTGGGAAATAATCTTACTACATTGCTTTGCAATACTTAAAGAGATGGTGGAAGGAGGTACTACCTCTGGTATCCTGTACAACTTATTTCCTAAATTAATAATAATAGAACGAGGCCCAGACTCATACACGGCATGTCACTTCCACAAGTATGGTCGGCCCAATAATACATCAGACACATCAAGAGGAGTAACATCACATAATACCTCATCCGTGAAGGGCTTAATGTTGTACGGAAGGTGACATTGTTGGATGACGTGGAGATCTCTTCCTTGGTGAAGCCACCCGATGGTATATGGATGTTGGTTTGATATGGTCTATAGGCTGAGCCACTTCATGAAATTTGTTGAAATGAGGTTCTTTTATCTTGCATTATCGACAAGGAATTGCAGTGGAGAACCCTTCACCCACATCTGCAAATTGAAGAGGCGTTCCCCCTCCTCTGGATCCTCCCTCTGGAGCTTAGTGGTGGAAATAGTGGAACTGGGTTCTGCATCAATGATCTACTTCCCTTTTTCATTCCCCTTGTCCAGTTCTGACTCAAAATCAAAACATGCATCTGATTTGGATGCCTTTAGTTCGGCCACCAACGAATATTTAGCCTAACACTCGCTTGTGTTGTGAGTGGAGCTGTTATGAAATTCACACCACTTCCTCGTGTCCTTATTTGGCTTTGTGGTGTTGTTTTGAGTCGCCATGCTTTGGCTTTGCCCCTTTCTCTGCATTTTTGGGGCACCTTTTCCTGGCTTCAGATTCCAAGATCCAAAATCTTGCTTCTTTTGCTTAAATTTCTGCTCGATCTTGGTGGCATATCGATATGTTGCGCCAAGCAAGGTAATGTCGAGGAACTCCATTTCCTTCTGAATGTATCTATGCAAACAATTGTGGTACTTGAGCACCAAATGTTGCTCTAAATATTTAATACCCAACTTTATGCATAGGGTATGGAATAAATTCGCCAGGTCATGCACATCTTGATCCCTTTGCTTCCATAGCATGGTCCATTGGATGTACTTGTCCTCATTGTTCCCCACGGGGTAATATTGTTCGTTGATGCCGTCTCGGAACAAATTCCAAGTGGGTGCGACCAAGAATAAAGAGGGTTTCCTCTCATCCTTTTGCTCACAATAGGTTTCCCACCAGTCTTTGACATGGGGGGTGGATTTAAGCAGTTCAAAAGTAATATCTTCTCGGTCAGAGAAATCATGGACCGAAAAATACCCTTCCAACAAATTCAACCATCTATCTATGGCATCTGCATCTATTTTGCCTTCAAATACATGAATGTCGAAGTTGACTTGTACCTTCAAAGGAATAGCGCCCCCAGAGTGGTTGCTGGATGTAGATGCACCGCCGGTGGGCAGCCATTGAAGGATCTGGGAAAATTTATCCATCATCGCATTCCTTTGTTTCTTGAGGGCCTCCTTAAGCAATATTTTGATAGGATCTTCTGCTCCCTCGTCTTTATTTTCTTCCGCCATGGGAGGTCGTCGAGGTTTGTGAGGCTAATCTTGCAAAAGTTAAACCAGATCGAGCCCTAACTCCTTATACCCCAACCTCGTCGAGGACATGCAAAGAAAGATTGAGAAAGAGTAGACTGCTCTCATAGCACTAATCCAGATTTATACAAGAACGCACCAAAATAAAAATATAACCATAAATACAAATATGCAGTGGAAATAACACTTCATTTCATTAATATCAAATAACTGAAATATAATTACAGACAGAATGAAAATAAACTAGCTAGGGCGATGGTAGCTTATCTCTAAGAAGAGATGTGGCGACTACAGGCCTCTGAACTGTGTTACAATGAGGCTCGAAGGCTTATTTATTATTGAGAAACAATGGAAAACCCTAAACATCCAAAAACCTAACCCAAGGAGATGAAGCACCAAAACTATGGGCCCTGTTTGGGTAAATTGGCGCATCAACTTCCCTGGGATGTTGAGATTCAACAAGATGATGACGCTTAGTGAAAATCAGTCGCCTTCACTAAGTGGGCCCACAGGCTATTTTTAGGTGCAAGTCTATTTTTAGACATGGTGATCATATTTCAGAAGTTGCAGGATGCTATTTGTGGATGGTTGGTCAAGTTGGAAAAATAGATGAAATTATATTTTTAGAATATTGGGCGAAGAATATTTATAGATCGTCGATATAAAAATAGATGTGTTGATTATTATTAGCCCTTAATAATAATCAGACTCTAAATATCAACTTATTCTCTTGGAGCACTTTATTTCAGTGTACAGATTTGGAAAATCAGTGGGCTGAAGGAATTACACAATTCCTAGGGTTTATTGGTGGCTCATGCATGGAGGACTCAGTTAGAACTGAAGTGGCAAAGTTATGACAGAGTTGGAAGAGTATTTTATGGATTTGTTATTCAGTTTAACTCAGTTAAGTGAGTTAAACTCAGTTGAGCTAGTTGTATCTAGTCTAACTGAATGATACACTAGTGAGAGTGGAGTGAATTAATTTGTTAATTAATTCACAAATAATAACTCATTAATGAATTGAACAAATACAACAGTTAACTACAGTGCATGTCAGTTCCAGTGGAGACCCAGTGGAGAGATAGGTGAAAGGGAAAGATGGACTATCTGTTGTGACTATAGTGATGCATTGATTGCATCACACACACATTGGAATTTCCAATGAGGATTGCACAGTCAAGGCAAGGTAAATTCGAATTCATTCAAGGGTATTCTTTAGCAGGGATTGCACAGTGGAGGCATGCTATCATGTGGCAAGAAATCAGTGCATGGATTTAAAGATTTCTTCATGTTAGTGTGTGACGATTGATTGTACTAAGAGCTTGATGTACTAAGCTTTTTATGAGATTGTTACATGATCTCCATGATGCATAATATATGATAGTTGGGGTTTTTAGCTTCAGGCTTTCCCGTTAAACAAATGTGTTATGTGTGATTGTTTTTATTAATTCATGTGTTTGCAATTGATTTTTAAATTTCCGCAAAATATTAACAGTGGAAGGATTTTTTATTTAGGAAGAAGATAAATATTGTTAGATTAGGAGAATCAGGATATATACATGCATATGGTATATAATTTCTGCATGGGATGTAACTTTGGCATACGATCTTCGTTTGACACGCACAATACCTCGTTAGAAATATGTATCTGAGGAATACAATTTTTGAGTGAGAAAAATCAATTAAACACCCAGGTTGCTCCCGATTTTCCCAAAAAACATCGTTTAGGGCCTCAAAACGGCTTTGAAATTTCAGGACCCAAAAAACTGCTAAAAATAGTAAAATGTGCTACAATTAAGGAAATTGAAAAGCTTAAATAAACAATGGTGCATGTCCAAGTGGAATAGGTGGGTGGCCAAAAATATCCATATGGATCAATGAACCACTAAACCAACCATAGTTTCTTAATAGAAACTAAAAAACCATGGGAAAAACCACCATGCACCACAAAACCACTTTTAGAAAACATGGGCCAAAAATTTCCAAAAATGGATGCAATAAATTGCCCATTTTTAGGTTATTGCCCCAAACCCCATGTTAGGAGGTATTAACAGACCCTCTTTAGACCCCCCAATTTTCGTGGTTCATATAAGTCATGCAAAGAGTATAACACAAACCCAAAAACTAGATTCCATTTTTTAATATCATAGTTATATCTGTAGGGGAAGTTGTGAAAATTTCAATCTTGAAATACTAATGCAGTGATAGATTTACTTCTCCTACTTACAATAATTTATTTACAGAATTATTCAGTAAATTTTTAAATAAGCACTACTGCATTAATCGCTCATGTATATGCATAGAACAAAAAAATATAAAATACAAGCATAAGAATCAATCACATAGACATAGTTATTTTTGGACAATTGTCTCTAGAAAAAACCAATGTGGTAAAACCGATGCAACATATGAGGGTTTATATTATTCTTCGGTAGTGAAATATTTACAAGGAAAGTCTGACAGAAACAATTGAAAAGACTTCTTGAGATACACCCGAGAGAATTCTTCTTCAGTACCCAGAAGAAATTATGATGCTTGAGGGAGTCGCCATCCCTCCATGCGTCACTATGTGTCTCTCCTACGTGGCCCTCTACGTAGAGCCAACGTAGCCCGCGTCACCACTGCATGTGGCTACTGCATGATGCTTCTCTGATCTTCTGTTGACTCCTTCCCTCAAACCTTGTCACTGCTACAACCCTCTACTTCCTTCACCCTGTAAAGCTCCTTTTGAAATCGAATTCTATTCCTTCAGAATCGACTTCCCTCGGGTTACTCAAAGCTTCCCAAACTTACTTTCCAAATGACCCTCAAGCCTTCTTTTATAATATTATCATTGATGAATCAAAGACCCAAATTAGAAGTCTAATCAATGGCTAATATTAAAACTTGACTTGATCTTCGTTCTCTATAAGATTCACACTCGGTTTCATTAATACCCATTAATTATTTAATTCCCCTAAGTTTAGACTTAGGGTCCCCATTAAAATAATTAATTATTTTAATAAAACGTGAACCGAGTAGAATTTCCACGAACATTTTATGGGTTCTTTGGAATACTAGTGTCTAATCCTCCTTACCAATTTAAAGACTTAGATCATGTTCCGATGCTACAAAAATAAACATTTCCTCTTAGCGAGGAAAGTGTTCTAACAATATGCCTGTTGCATACTACTCAAACCCTGAAGCATTCTCTACATTGTTGATGCCTGGCTATTGTTTCCCCTCATTTGTTGGATTATTACCTTCTGTACTATTGCCCATGATACTGTCGTTGCCTCATCTGTACTGCAATGCCCTCGTAATTATGCATCAATCTATTTGTGCTATTGAAATGGATTCTTGATCATCCCTAACTTCTCTCCGAAGTAGAAAAACTTTCTCTTTCCTAAAGCCTTAGTAAGGATGTCTGCCACTTGCTCACCTGTCAAAGTGTACTGTAATTGTACAGCTCCTCGCTGGATATAGTCTCTGATGAAATGATACCTAATGTCAATGTTCTTCGACCGATCATGGAACATATGATTTTCAGAGAGCTTGATGCAACTTTTATTATCACATAGAATGTTGGTCGCTTCCATATTTTCCTTGAGTAAATTCACAAGCAACTTCCTAAGCCATATGGACTCACCAGAAGCAGTGTTGGAAACCATATATTCTGCCTCAATTGAGCTCAGAGCCACAGACTTATCTTTCATGATGCACCATAAGGTCATTCTTGATCTGACATTGAAATAATACCCACGTGTACTTTTCCAATCTACTGGGCTCCCAGCCCAATCTGCATCAGTGAACCCACTCAATCTGATGTCATCGCCTCGGGTGTATCTCAATCCAAGTTCAAAGGTTCCCTGCAAATATCTGAGAACATGCTTGGATGCTACCCAATGTTCCCTCCTTGGTTCTACCATGAACTGATTGAGGGTGTTGACAGCATAACAAATGTTTGGTGTTGACCAGATACATCAAAGATCCTATGAGCTGCCTATATAAGGTAGGATTAGCCTCATCATCTTCGGACGTATCAATTTTCTTCCAGTTGGTAATCATTGGAGTAGCCATGGGTCTATAGTCCTCCATATGAAACCTTTTCAGAATTTCTGTAGTATATTTTTTTTGACTAAGGAAGATCTTACCCTTCTGCGGCCAAACTTCCAACCCCACAAAATAATGCATTAGCCCTAAATCCTTCATGTCAAATTTTGCAGCTAAATTCTCCTTGCAGTACTTAATGAGCCTCGATGATCCTGTCAGAAATATATCATCTATGTACAAGACCAGTATAAGATTCTCATCCCCTACTCTCAGATAGTAGAGATTGGGATCTGCGTCACTCTTGACAATTCCCATATTCTGAAAGTAGTTGTCAATTTGACCATACCAAGCTCTAGGAGCTTGATTCAGTCCATACAATGCCTTCTTGAGGCTGTACACATGAGTTTTCTTCTCATGCGTCTCAAAGCCCTATGCTTGTTCAATATATACATTTTTTTCTATAACCCCATTCAAGAATGCAATCTTAATGTCCATCTGGTGAATATCCCATTCCATATGTGCACCAAGGGATATCACAGATTTGATAGAAGTATATCGAGCTATTGGGGCGAAGGTGTCTTCATAGTCTATCCCTTCCTTCTGAGTGTACCCCTTAGCCACAAAATTGGTTTTAAATTTATCGATGTTGCCATCTGTAACATATTTGAGCTTGTAGATCCATCTCGAACCCACAACTGATCTGTCCTGAGGCCTAGGAACCACTTCCCATACATCATTTGTCATGATGGTGTTGTATTCTTCCACCATCACATATCCTCCATTTTCTCCTCCAAATTGCATTGTGGTTGGAAAATGTCCAAGGTTTTAGGTGAAATTTTAAATTTTCAATCACTATTAAAGTGATACATAAGAGTGCCATGGCTGATAATTAATTTATCCCACCACAAGAAGATGCTTTCCTATATTTCTAGAAGAAATGATAGAATTTCTCATATTAAAAGAGATGTTTGAAGGAATTTTGGGCAAGTACATGAAGAGACATATGGGCCAATGGTATAACCCTACTGACTTGAAGGATGGAGTCTTTTATACTTCTCCCTGATAGCATCAAGGATTCTAAAGTTAGGTATCAGTAGGACGACTAACGATTTGATGATTGCCACTATTCTTGTTGTTATAGGTACATAAACCTTTAATATTTTTTAGATCAATGAGCCTTTGAGTCATGCATGGAGGATAATTCTTCACTTACAAATTCCAATATGCGAGATTCTCCTTTTTTATCTGCAAGGTTGGCATTGAGATTGAAGTATTTGAGGGTTCAATGTTTTAAAGCAACAACGTGAAGAATATTTTGAAGACTCTATATGAACTTCAATTTTTTCTCCCTAGATGGATTGAAAGTCTTGCCATTGACATGATACCATGAATTCACCCATATTAATTTCACCAATATTCATCACCTCCTTCTAGATCTACTTGTGGGTCCTCCTTAGTTAACATTTAAACATAATGTTTTTCCTTTAGGGATTTAGGATTTTACATTTCTTTTTAGCACATGGAATCCTCTTGATTTTGAGGAGGAAAGTGATTGGTGGTAGTGGAAGGAGGAACAAGGGGAAGGGAAGATGAGGGATCGCTAGAGGGAAGATAATTTGAAAGTGAATCCAGGGATCCAAAGCTAATTTTTGTGGGAACACATTTGTAGGATCTAGAGGGGGAGGGGGATTTTACTAGGTTGACACTTAGTAGTGACTTTGGTAAAACCCTCATCGTATTTCATTGAAGCAATATTGGAGGATTTGGAAGGGGTGAAAAAGGGGATATTCAAGGAAAAAGTGCCCATGTTCATGACACTAGTGGAAATGGGAGGGGATATATTCATAATCAATGAGTTGGGTCAACTATGAATCTTAATAACTAAGGAAAATTGTGTCTGGAAAGGGGACCAATACATTCATGTAGGCATAGCTATGAGCATAAGTTGTATATCTACCTTATTTGATGGATTTCAATATTCTGATAAAGAGCCTAAGGTGCTTCTAATGCCCTAAAGAATCTCAGAATCCCAGTGTTCATGGGGTGGAGAATAAAGATGATTCCAAACAAGTGCAAACTAAAAATTTCTATTTTTTTAGATCCAAAAATATCTAACAAATATCACAAATGTACTTTAGCGATATGAAAAAAACAGGGGTCATTTTCAAAAATTCTATCAACTTCATTGTGGAATATTGTGGTGAAGAAGCCTTTAGAGCCTATCTTGAGTTCGATACTTACTTGGGGTTCTCAATGATAATTAATGTAATTTATGAGACCCTTTTTCAGTAGCCAAATACCTAATAACTTCCTGATAATGGCATGGTGTTTCATATACTGCACATAAGCCCCCATACGTGACTTTGTTTTGATCTCATATTTGGGGATGTTTTCGACCTTGGGGATGCATTTCCCCAGTGTCTATGCATTGGTTGGCTTTTTTATTTGTTTTAGTTTGATTGAAGTGGGATTCGTTTCCTTTCCTTTTGCTTCAACATGTTCCACATCATTTTTAGCCTTGATGTTGATGACCTAGTTGTTTTTGGTCATTGTTCACCCAACTCCATTCATTGGTTGAGAGGTTAGAGAATCTCAATAAGAAAGGGGTGTTTTTCCCCCTAGTGGCACTGCTTGGAGTGTTGTTGTTGGCGAGAAAACAGGTCTCGCAGAGAAGACCTGAGTTCAAGGCTGAGGGCCAACAAGTTTTTCCGCCGTAGTCTAGTTTCACGCTGGCATTTTCACTCTGCTCTGAAGGGCAGAGAGTCTCACCTGAGGCATGCCGTGACCCTACTGTGATTGAGAGTAAATTGGTATCATTTCCCCAACATCTAAATAGGTGAACCAAAGCTAAACTAAGGAATTAAACAGCCATGACAGAACATTCCACAACATATATATTCTTCAGGGAAACAGTTAAACTAGCGATAAACAAAATTTTAAACACAACTATGAACAAGACTCATTCATATTTAAAGTCACATAACCCAACAACCATCTTTGATATATTAGTCAGCAGCCATCAGAGGCAAATCATTACAAAGCTCTACTATAGAGGAGCATAGAACAGAACAAAATACAATACGTCCCAAGGGACAGTGAGAAACTACAGTGATCCGAAAGAGAGGAGAACAGTGTGACCCGATGGAGCTCTCTTGTGGCTCCCTGTTGCCTATCCCGTCTGTACCAACCCTCTTCTTCATTGGATGGTTGCTTATTTATTCTCCCGCTCACGCCACTGATAGTTCTTCCCTGTTTCTTGCTCGGCTGTGTTTCGTTTCTTTTCGTTCACCAGGAGTTCACTACCTGTTTCCTTCCGTGCCCTTGCGCTGTCTATGCTTGATCCCACGACCGCCGCAACACCTGTCCTTTTCCTTTCTGCAACCTTGACACCTTCCTGCCTACCTAGGTTGCATTCCTCCATGTGCTCGCCATCATTCAAAATCTGTTGATCTTCAAAATAAGGGCCCCAACAGGCCCCGACCACATCCTTTTGACTTGTCCCAAGTCAATTGTCCTGAACCGTCTCCACCTCCATAGGGCCGCCTGGACCTGTACCTTGTTCCAGTTGTGCGCCTTCTCCTTTATTTTCAAACAAGGGCCCCAAATCTGGGACCTTGGTCAGAGCTGAAGCCTTAAGCTCTTGGAAAGTTGCCATGGCCTGCTGCCACCCTTGCAACAACGCGTCAGTCTCCGCCGTGATCTTGGTGACTGGAGTGTAAAAACTCTAGAAAACTTGATAAGTATATATTATTATTGATAAAATATGAGAGATGATTACAATGTGGAATCACCGAGGCTTTAAATATAGCCTCATAGTGTCCCTTGGTGAAAAGGCATGATCTTTGATCATGCCCTTTCACTTAATAAAACCTAAGATAACTATATCTAACTAATAATTAATAAAATATACATAACATTGCCCCTCTCTTAAAGATGCTTGTCCTCAAAGCATACGTAATGATTGACAACGTTGACGAACGCCTGGGTTTCTCGAGCGGCAGGCTCTTGCTTCCCACATTTTAAAAAGATCATGGAGCATCCTCTCGAGTTCAATCTTTTGGTGATGTGGATAGTGACAAGATTTGATATTGACAGGGTCAGGTCCTTTCTTGACCTCTATTGGATGTTCATGTTCCTTATTAGGAGGTATTTTTATTGGCAGGTCTTGGAAGAATTTTTCGTGTTTCCTAACTATTCCTTGTTCTTCTGGTGATTTTTCGTGATTCCTTTTTAGATTTAGAGGTAAGTTACCAACAATTATCGTTCGATGCAACTTCTCCTCATCATCAAATGCGTCATTCTTAACAACCATATCTGCTTCATCATCGAAGGCCTCAACAACTTTTGGAACTGTATCAGTGGCTTTGGATGTGTTTGTCTCTTCACATTTTTCTTTCAATTCCGGGGATGAAACATTTTGTTGTTTATAAGAACTTGGTTTTAAAAAATTCTGCAATTCTGGAATTTCTTGTAATTCCTTAATTCTGGGTGATCACACAGATCCCGAAGAGCGATGGCTTCGATACCAATGGAGTGTAAAAACTCTGGTAAACTTGATAAGTATATATTATTATTGATAAAAGATGAGAGATGATTACAATGGGGAATCATCAAGGCTTTAAATATAGCCTCATAGTGTCCCTTGGTGAAGAGGCATGATCTTTGATCATGCCCTTTCACTTAATAAAACCTAAGATAACTATATCTAACTAATAATTAATAAAATATACATAACAGTGACGACTTCCTCCCCGATGGTTGCCGGTACAACGCCGAATACTGTGTTGACCTGGTTCCCGGCCTTAGAGGCCAATTGTTGCATCGTTCGGGCACTGATCTGTACGGGCTGGCGAAGCTCCCGAATTGCCTGCTTGGATGTCATCAATGTCTCCTCTACTTGTTGAATCTGGACCTCTAGCACATCCGCCTGGGCATACAATTGGTCTAGCCTAATTGGGTCTGTGGCTTCCTGTATTTCCTTGGAGATTTGTTGCAGCTGGGTCGAAATCGGCTATGTCTTCACTGTGAGGGCCGTTGAGCATTCCTGCATACCTTTCAGGAGGTCGTAGGCATCTCTGGCTATAGTACTGAGGACTTCCTGCATCTTTGTTAGTTGGCCCTGTTTCTCTGAAATTTGTGCCATGTACACAAATACCGAGTCGGGCAGCGTGGTTCGTGCTTCCAATGCCACCTTGAGCTCTGTATTCTCCTGGTGGAGGTTGGAGTATGCCACCTTGAGGTGGATTGCCCACTCTACTACTGTCGTTTCTTGCAACTCCGTTGATATCTGATTGTAGTGGGTCGTCACTACAGGCCACACTTCCCTGAAAACCCTTGCCACTTCGTCCAGCTGGTTCTGTAGTTGCCCGTTTTCCATATTAAGTTGCTCACGTTGTTCAGTAAGCGTGATTATCTGCTGCTATTGTTGCTCACATTTTTGTTGTAGCTCTGAGTGGAGCCTCTCTACCTGTTGTGTGGCCCTTTGGATGAAATGTTACAACTGAGCTGTCCCCCACGTCTCCATGCTCTTGGCCCCTAAAGTACCCTGATCTGGTCACCGCTCCTGAAGCGGTTGCCCACCGGCAACCGATCTCGTCGACTGGCCTTGAGGTGATTGTGGTGGAGTTAGCTCGGGTGCAGAGTCTGCCATGTTCAGGTCCGGTCACTTCCCTTGATCTGCTCGGTTGGGCTGTTGGAGCGGAGTAGGCTCAGGGAGTGACCCAGCTGTGTCTTCAACTATTTGTTGCATCTAAGTGATTAGGTTGGTAAAAGTAGTCCAGGGGCCCACGGTGGGGTTGGATGGAGGTACCACTTCTGTACCCGAGTCAAACTCTATCCCGTGGTCTCCATTGAGTAGTTTCTGGATGACTGGATCGGATACGGTGGCGGATGAGGTGGATGGTGCAGATGAGGTGGTAGGTGGTAGTGGGTCGATACGAGGTGGTGATATTCAGATGTTTAGGAAATCAAATGGGTTAATGGGATCGTGGGGTGGCAACCCACTTTATTCCCCTATCTCATCTATTGGCTCTTCCTGGATTAATACCCCTGTGCTCAGTTGCTGGGGTGGATCCTCCCCTGTGAGGTCGACCACTGGACTTGATTCTATAACTTTGGCCCTCTTGGCCTTAGGTACTGCTATGGGTTTCGAGGACTTAATATTTCCTACCAGCAATGTGGTTGTTGGGCTTGGTGAACTAAACAATACATTTGGAATGGGCGTGGGGATGGAAGTCATGTTTGGAAGCGGGGTCGACTGAGAAACTTGGAATTCTGAAAAAACTGGGAATGGAGTGGCACTACCTGATATCACCTGAACAACTTTGTTCAAGCTTTATACCTTTGTATTCAGTCGTTGAATGATCAGGAGGAGCTACAAGTTTGAAACCCTGCTTGCTGCCTCCATTGTCGTTTCTCCTGGTAACTGGTGTGGTAGCATCCCGTCGAAAATGTATATGTACATCCCGTTTTTGACTTCCATCGCAACCCCTGGCCACGAACAAACTTCTGTATGGAAAGTTGCCTCATCGATTTGGAATTTCAACTGCCTCATCTGGAATTTTGCCTCCGGTACGCACGTGGGTCTAAGGAACGTGTGCTTGTGTGTGACCCCAAACCAGACTTGCTCGTTGTATCCGTCCAACAGGTTTCTAGGGATCCTCTGTTGGCTCATCACCACATCAACCATTAGGCCATACCAACTTCTAAAGGCCTCTGCGTTTACCTCCTTGGTGCTGGGGTCTCCCGACACCTTTCATGAGGTGAACTTCATTGCCAGCAGCAGATCCTCCGCTATCTCCACCGGTATCCTGATGAGGGGGAAAGTCCACTACCACATGGCCAGCGCTACTATCAAGTATCCGTAGATAAATCTCGTTGCCCTCTTGTAATTGTCTTCACATACCTCAAATAGCTCCTTTAGCAAGAAGGAGCACCAGTTCAGCCTGGTCCCCTGGATACAGTGCTCTGCGACTAAAATCATGTCCAAGGTACACTCCCCTTTGGTGTAATGCCTCATTTTCTTGCTGGAAACGAGGTAGCATGAGAACCTGATTTCTGGCTTGTTGATGAGCTCAATTTTTTCCCCCTTTCCTCCCCTTCAGGTGTCATACTTTGCTTAGTAATTTGTATCCCCCGACTTCTTCGGCCTTTTGGAGATGGTTTGGAACGCTGAAGAGACGTCCCCGCCTTTCTGTGAGAGCCCTGTCAGCCTGTGAATGTCCTCGGTGTGGATTGGAATATCTTTCCCCAGCCACAAAGATCCGTTCTGAATTCTACTCAGCAAGAATTTGGTACACTGCATGGTAGCGCCTGTCGTCCCAAACAATGGTAGGTTCCTCAAATTCAATATTGAGGACTGCTGGATATCTCGAAACTCAGGCAAGACTTTAGCTGCCGCTCGTCCTGCTTCTGTTGTATAGTTCTCAATTTATACTTTTCTTTTGAGCACAGGGAACTCAAAGGAGTCTGTGAGGTTTGCGTCAATTAGAGCTGCACTTTCATACTCTCCAACGAGGGACTCCATTGTTTGAATCCTACTATCTAGATCTTGTTCTACTACTATTGGAATTACTTTTGTCATCTTTCCTCGTCGTTGATACACCTACAAAATAGTTCTCGGCCCCTTCTCTTGGCTTTCTTTTTCTGGACACCTTCTCTGCTCTGGGTCTGCTCCAACTTCCTTTTCTCCTTCAGAAATTTCTAACTCTAACTCGGATTTCTCCGGCATTCTCGCGCTTTTCTTCATGTAAGTTATGTCAGTAATCGACATGGGTGAGGTTGATGAGACCCCATAACTAATTAATGTTTCCTTGGCTTCTCCTGCAGCTGCGATCATGTGATCCATTAGCTGTTGATGTGGGTTCTAACACATGCTGACTGTGGTCTTGGGATATGGGTAGACGCGACGGCTGGGGGTGATGTCTAATTATGGAAAATTTATTACGGGATGGATAGTTCTAATTATGGCTATTGTTTGTAAATCTCGGTGATCCTACAGATTGACACTAGTACTATGCTAAATGAAATGATGGTGGATTGATGTTTGGAACGCTTTTCAACCTGACGTGGATGCCACGCTAGACGCTCCCCCCCCCCCCTCGACCACTAATGGTTGCATTGCGGTCTCTGCAACTGAGCTAATTTTTATTGCAGTAAAGTAAACCTATCTATGTCATCTCAGGTGTGAGAGACTTATTGACCCTAATCTACCCTACATAATCCTCTCAGGTGCGAGAGGTATTGAAATATAAATGAACAAATTACTCGTGGTAGGGTTTCAAGCGTGCGCCGTTAACCCATCCTTGTAGTACCTGTTGAGCTCCAAAGATGTTCTTTCTTCCACCACATTCCACTCCATTTCCTTTGCCCATTATTAATCACAGGCTCAAATGATTAGTAGAATTAGTTAAAATTTCTTTAAGAATGAATATCATGACTAAATTGCTATGTTTTTATGATTTTTTCATTGTAGTACTTTTTGAACTAGAACCAGCTACAGAATGCAGACATTCTGTAGCTAGTTGCCGATTCTGCAGCTGTCTTCATGTCTACGCAGGTTCCAGGTGTCATCTCAGAGGAAAGCACATATGGTCGTATTCCACATCATTCCCTCATCATTTTTTGCTCTCCACGAAGTTTGAACGGAATTCTGTAGGCGGTTATGTACGTGGGAACTCAAACTAGGAGAGAGAATCCTAATAGGACAAGGACAGTCCAGATGTCCTTAATTCTATTACGTGACCACCATCAGAGTCCTAGTTTGGTTTTTAATGGAAAGACAATTATCCCTAGGTTATCTCAAAACAGTTATGTAAATTTGTTACAAATATGGCTCGGGAAACCGAGGGACAAGGTTAGATTTTGTGATTGATTGCTAGATCTCAGAAGTCCGAAAACACTCTGTTTTTGAAGTAATTTCTCTTTAATGAAAGAAGCATCATTTCCTTGAAAGCATTGAGTCAATCTTGAAGTAGATTTCGTGCTACTCCGGTGGTAGAGGGCCCCTGCTACCTGAGCAGCCTTGTTAATACGGTTTAGATAAGTATTTTAGTCTCGTTTTCATTTCTAGCTTAGTCAAGTTTCTGAAGTTTATGTTCATGCTTGTTTACATTAATTATCGCAACTAGACTTACTCTTATAAACTCTTCCAAAATATCATCACGATGAATAAGGCATAGCTGTGGTATTGTAGGTTTTAGTTGCATTTCCTTTCAAATTTTATGATTTATGCTTGTTTATACTAAGTGTCACAGCTGGTCTTACTCTTACAAACTCTTCCAAAACATCTTTAACAATGAATAAGAAACAACTGTGGTGTCTTAGATTCTAGTTGTATTTGCTTTCAATCTTATGTTTATGTTCAATTGCATTGAATAATACAACTAGAGTTGTTTTACAAACTCTTCCAAAATATCATTCCTATTGAACGAGATGGGCTGTAGAATTCCATAGACTAGTTGCATGTTAATTTAGTCATAGCACTCTAGAGGTTGATTACATTTAATTCAGCTCTGTCACTACATTTCCAGTTTGATAATGGCATTATAGTTTAACTCTGTTCACTATACTTCAAGTAGATTAGAAGCACTCTAGTTTCGTTTCATTTTTGTTTCAAGAAACGATTAATGGTATTTTAGTTTGGTTGTAGTCACTGTCTTTTAAGATTGATAGATCGCGTTCTAGCTTAGTGTGATCCATTGTATTTTAAGTAGTATTAGTTGTCAAAATTAGTCTCTCGGCCTTCATTATTTACAAACTTACTTTTGTTCTGAATCTATATTGATACATCATCAAATGAACAGGGGTCAGTCATATTAGTTTAAGGCTTTGATCATTCTGCAAATCTTTTACAAATTCACCTATAGCCTTTTTCCCAAGCATTATTTTAGAAAATCTCAAAACTTATGAATAAGGCCTAGAAGTGATAAGTTAAGTTGCAGAATAGTGTAACTTCAACATCATAGGTTAATCTAGAATAGAAACCTTACTGTGTTACAAATAATCATTTTGTAATATTGTGAGTTGATTTTTTATTTAGGAGAAATTCATTTACACTTGACTTGTCCATTTCTCAAGATCTTCCAACACACCTTTAATGAATGAATTGGATAAGTTCAAGCTCATGTTGTGATTCATTTTCTTGCAATGAATTCATTATCAAACTTTGCATTTGTTGTTTGTCATCCATAGTTTAGGCTTTGTTCTGTTTTAAATAACCAATAGATTCTTTTCACCAGCACTTAGTTCTTTCCCTTTTCAAACATAAAACCATAAAACCAAAAACATCATAAAACACTAAACACAACGTAGTGAGAAACAAATACCTAGGCACATATAGTGCAACACACTTCAGCAGTTTACCAACCCTGGTTGAAAATTAATGAACTCAAT
The DNA here is from genome assembly GCA_034641835.2 of Pinus albicaulis. Taxonomy (NCBI): domain Eukaryota; kingdom Viridiplantae; phylum Streptophyta; class Pinopsida; order Pinales; family Pinaceae; genus Pinus; species Pinus albicaulis. The sequence goes on along the minus strand of CM076575.1, from coordinate 1,461,177,612 downwards.
TTAGGAACACTAGGTTGAGCACAAACAGTACCTGTCCATCTAACTGTGCCAAGTGGACTGCTCCTGACGGTTTTATCTCCATAACATAAAGTGGTCCCAGCCAATGCATCTGTAATTTCCCTAGGAACTTCTGGAACTTGCTGTCGTAGAGTAGGACCTTGCCTCCAACTTGGAATGTCTTGTGTTTGATGTGTCGATCATGCCAAGCTTTCTACCTCGCCTTTTCTACTGTCTGATGAAATTCTACAAGAAACCGTCCTTCCTCAAGCTCCTGTAGCTCATGTAGCTACTCCTTTAAAGATTCCTCTTCAGATAGCTGTAGTGAGGTGGCAATCAGAAGGCTTAGTACCGTGAATTCTGCTGGGACAAACGCTTCTCGTCCATAGACCAACTGGAACGATGTCTGGTTATGCAGGCATTTTACCGTTGTGTGGTATGTCCACAGGGTTGTTGGTATCCGTTCATCCCAATCATCCCGTTCCACGTTGCATATTTTTGTCAGGCCTTTTTCCAGGATTTTGTTAAATGCCTCCACTGTGTCATTTTCCTGTGGATGATACAGGCTACTCTTGTGGTGTTGTATCAAGAGTTTCTGCAAGAGAGACTTAATTGTCTCATTAATGAAATGTGTACCCTGGTCGCTGGTTAGGCTTCTTGGGCACCCAAATCGGCTGATTATGTTTTCAAAAATAAATCGAGCAGCAGTATCTGCAGTACAGTTCCTCACTGGCACAACTTCTGCCCATCGATTCAAGTAGTCAGTCGCAGTTATGATGTACCTTGCCTTTGAATTTCTTGTAGGTGGCGCAATAGGTCCCACGAAATCCACTGCCCATTTCTCGAATGGCTGGAGTGTCCTTACGAGATGGAGCGATAGCTCATCCCTGTGGGAGGGTCGTCTGGTTCGCTAACATACATCACATTTATGAACATACTCTTTACTGTCCTTGTGCATTGTTGGCCACCAGAGACCTGCTTGCAGTACTTTGCGTGCCGTTGGTCTTGCTCCCATTTGCCCTCCCGCAACCCTGGTGTGGCTTCCCCATAGTATAGCTTCCCGCTCATGATCTAGAACACATCTATGAAGAACTTGGTCCAGCCTTATCTTGTATAGCTGCCCTACGATTAGCTGATATTCCACCGCTCGAACTACCATATGTTTCTTTTGTGTAGTAGTGTACTCCTGCAAATACTGTCCCATGGTGAGGTAAGTTGATGTTTCATTCAGGTAGTCCGGGATGGCTTCTACTTTGAAAAGATCAGCGTCTGGTAGTTGATCATCTAGAGAACCACCACTTTTTCCATTCTCTAGATGGGATAAGTGATCAGGCCCTACATTGAGCCTTCCAGGATTTACAATTACTTCGAATGTGAATTCTTGGAAAATTAGGAGCCACCGGCAAATCCTCCCTTCTAAGACTGGTTTGTTTACCAAATATTTTAATGCGGAATGATCCGTGAAGAATTTGAACTTACCTCCTAATAGGTAGTGGCAGAACTTCTGGAGTGAGTACACCATTGCCAGAGCTTCTCGCTCTGTTGTCACGTAGTTGCGCTCTGCTGTTGACAATTTGCGGCTAGCAAAATAAACTGGATAATCAATTGAGGTGTTCCCTAGCTGAGCTAGAACTGCACCAAGCGCAATGCTAGATGTGTCAATATGTACATGGAACTGTTTGTCCCAGTTCAGGTGGACTAGTATCGGTGCACTTGCCAATTTTTCTTTCAACACGTCCAGTGCCTCCTTGCAGCTGCCCGTCCACTGAAATTGCTCCGATTTTTTTAGCAGTCTCTCCAAGGGTGCCGTTATTTTGGTGTAATTGCAGATGAAACACCGGTAGTAGCCTGTGTGTCCCAGAAGTGACCGCAGTTGTTTGATGGTCTCTGGAGCCTCCATATTGACAATCGTTGTGACTTTAGCTAGATCTACACAGACACCTTGATTACATACCACATGCCCCAGCAAGGTCCCGAATGGTACAACAAATATGTATTTCTTTAGATTCAATGAGATCTGTAGTTGCATACACCTATCAAACATTACTCTTAGCAAGCTCACATGGTCTTTCAGCAAACTATACACAGTCCAGTCATCCATATAGACTTCTAGGAACTTGTGGATGTATTCTCGGAATGTTGCTATCACAATGCGAGAGAATACTGCGGGTGCGTTCTTCAGTCCGAATGGCATGACGTTGTATGCGAAGGAGCCCCATTCGGTAGTGAAGTTTGTCTTTGTCTTGTCTTCTTTTGCTACTCTCACCTAATGGTAACCTGAAAATCCATTCGTGAATGAGTATGATTTTTTCCCTGCAACATTGTCGAGCACTTCGTCACTGAATGGGGTAGGGAACGGGTCATGGACATAGGCATTGTTGAGGCTTCTGTAATCCACGCAGACTTGTATCTCTGATTTCTCCTTTTTTCTTTTTATAACAATGGGGCTTACCCATTCTGCTTCTTCTACGGGGAATATGAGCCCGGCTTTCAACATTTTTTCAATCTCTGCTTTCACTTTTTCCTTCACCCTCAGTTTTAACCGATAAGGTCTATGTTTGACAGGCCTAGCATCAGGCTTCAATATTATTCTTATTTCCCCCATATCTCATTTTATGCCTTTGAGATTTGCTACTGATGATGGAAACAAGTCCTCATACTCCTCAAGTAGACTGAATATTTCCTTTGTTGTCTGCTCATCCCAGTAGTCTCCAATGGTCGCCAACTTGGGTTTTTCTGTTGTCCCAATGTTTACCTTTTTAGTTCTGAGTGGCAGGAGGTGGATTCCTTCTGTATTTGGTTCTTCTTTAATGTCCCTCTCCCCCTCTGTATCTTCGAAATACAGATGTCTGAGGTCCTCCATATTGTCGTTGTCCATCTCACTATTAACCTTCTTACACGCCACATTTTTTTGGATACCCTAGTACCACATTGACTGCTCGTTCATCTATAGATTATCAGGGAAGAAAAATACCTGCTTGATTTCTTGCAAATCTTGTGTAATCTGCTCTGTTTTTCCCTCAAAGGTAAAACACCTTATGAATTTCTCCGCAACCTCTTGCCAATCTTGGGTCCCTCTTCTATTTTCCTCCGTTAAGTACCAAGCTTTCAGGATCACATCCAAGTAGTGGATAAACTTGTGGACCCACAATTCCTTGGGGTATTCATTAGCTCGCCATTGTGCTTCACATTCTTTCAGATGGTTTATGGGACTTGCGTCCCCTTGGTACCGATCCCTCCACTTGGGATCCTTGTCCTCTTGAAATCTGGCTTTCATTGCTGCCGCCACTTCATCCCATCACGTCAGTGAGTCACAATGGTTACTCCACCATCTTGCAGTTGTGGACTGCAATGCCACGTCCATCAAGAGTATCCTCTGGTCTTCTGGCACCATGCTTTCTACCTTTGCTATAAAAACACTTACAACATTCATATCTGACAAAATTGGGTATCCTTGAAGTTCAGCTCCAATCCAATTGACTCTTGCAACACTGGCACACCTCCTTATGTTTGTTTCGTATCCCCCTTGCTGCCAATCGTCCCATGCCAGTTCTGATCCCAATTCTGAGCTTTGAATACTTCTCCAGCTTACCGAGCCTTCTGTCATCGGGTTCATGTAGTCTTCCCTTCTTCCGTCGGTCATCTGGTAGAGATGGTCCTGAGCTGAGCATCTTCTCGGTTATCTACAGTCTCGGTATACCTCGGTCCTTGGTAGGGGTCGAGCGGTTGTGTGACTCTGATTTCCCTGTCCTCGAAGATCATGATTTCTTTCTTTAGATCAATTACCGCATAATTTTCAAAAGCCCAATCGGTCCCCAATAGTGCTGGGTATGGATCCTTGTCCCCCATGATGTCAATGACTTCGAAATCCATAAATGTTTTCACCCCTGCAATGTCAACCTCGACATTTTCCAGGCGGCCGATGGGGGCAATGTAATACTAATTTTCCATCCGAAGCTGGATCGGAGAGTATGTCAATCTTGGCCTCCCAAGCGCTTCCCAAGTTTTTCTTGGCAGGATGTTGACATCAGATCCCAGATCAAGCATGGTGTCCTTAATCTAAAATCTCGCCACTTACGTATTTACTCGGAATTCCTTTCCCGTCCTGCGTTTATCTCTTTTTATTCTCTAAACATATTTCTGGTCCATTTCTGCTGCTTCTTTTTATCCTGTATTCTATTTTAACACCCCCTCCAAGTTTTGCTTCAGCCATTCCAGCATTAGTGCATTGTTAACAATCTTCAGGAACAAATGGAACCATTCCTGGATTAAGGCTTCATTAGTATTCTGTGTCTCCTTGTCTTTCAAAATTTTGTGTAACTCGATTCCTTTGTTTCCCCCCAATTGGGTAAACGTCTCTGCTGTGTCCTGGAAGAATTGTTTCTGTCGTTCAGGTTTGAACAGGAGCTCTGGGGATGTTGTCCGGACTACTCTTATGGGGTCCATAGCATGTGCATCTTCCCCCGTTATTTTTCCGCCTCGGGTCACTATGGCCACGTTTTGCATCGGTTGGGATCCCGTTAGCCTGGGTTCTGCATTTACTAGATTCACCCCCCTCTGTATGGCCCTTTCCTCCCATCTTTTGATGAGATCCGAGCAGTCTTCTGTTGCGTGTGAGTTAACACGGCATTGCGAGCACTAGGGTCTCCTAGGGAGTGGACATTATCTAGCCACGTGTTCCTCCTAGTCACAGTTATAACATCGTACCAGACCTCTACCTCATGTTCGACCCCCTCGCATGCCTCCTCCTTTTCCTCGGGGAGCTTCCTTTACTCTGTATGATGGCTGATCCAGCCGCTCCGCCACTGCGTCCAGTGCTCGGCATTGTTCTGTGCTGTGGTTTTTTGAGGTACATAACTCACAATATACATTATTTGGAACATTGGAATACTTCTGTAGGATCCGACACATGCGGGGTTGATGACCCATACTTTTACATACCTCGCAAAATTCATTGGCGGTTGCACCTGGTTGTGCAGGGAACCCCGCATATGGCTATTGTGGTGGGTATATCCTTTGGGTGTTGATTTTTACGACTGCTCCCAGAGGTGGGGTCCCTTGTGCTCCTGTCGTCGATGTCCCCACCATTGGGCCTCGCAAGCAAGGGCATTTCGTGGCTACATGTCCCTCCATGAGACAGTGCATGCACCACATGTTGGGTCTCGGTGGTCGCATGGGTTGCATTTCCTTAAGCTTCTCTGTGAGACTGGATATCTGATGCTGCAAACCTAGTATGGAGGGGTCTTGTACTACTGCACCCCCTTTGAAATCTTTTGGATAACCCACCATGCCTTCTATCTTCATTGCCTGCTCCAAAGCATCCTGCAGTGTGTCGATCCTTTGTTGAGTCAGTGGAGTTTGAGTCAAGGGTAATAAGGCCTTGATGAACCAATCCCTCTGATGGTTAGGGTCAATTGGGTAGTCGAGTTTCCCAATAGCATCCTTGAACCTCCGCATCAAATCCCAAGCAGTTTCTCCTTCTCTCTGCTTGATCTCCCACATCTCTGATAGACCCTGTTGGTCCGTCTGAGGCAGTTTGAATTCCTTGATGAAATCCCTCTTCACATCAGCCATCATTGGATTCGGGTGGGCCTCCGACCATTTCATAAACCATCGTAGGGCCCTCTCCCTAAGAGTGGTCTGAAATTCTATCAACTTTCCAACATCTGGTGTTTGTCGTGCCCTCCAGATGGCCTCACAGAGATAATAGTGATGTTCGACATCGTCATTCCCTTTGCCAGATAATTTTGGGTACTGTGTAAGTGATCCTGCCATGCTTACTTGATTGGGCAATATTAAAACAAATTTTTTGAATCCTGGTTGTGAGACAGGGCCCCTAACAATCCCACTACTAACTTGTGCTCCAATTGGAGACTGACTGTGTTGCAATCTACTTAATTCACGTAACTTAACAAAAATTTCACCTATGGGCTTGTAGAGCACCAGGGGAAGGTCAGGACTAGAGCTACTAGAACTGTGGGGACTAGGAATACCTTGATATATGGACGCCGACCTTTCTTGAAAGAGTTGCTCCATTGCAACTTGCATCTCCACATCAAACACCTCCTCTGGGTGCGCATCTATACCTTCTTTGTTAGACTTCCTTCCTTGCTCCACCTGGGCTGGACTCCTATACACCTTCCGTACTTCTTTCGTGACCCATCCTATATCCTGGGGACCCACCTGACCTTTCGTTCCCTTCATCTTTTTAGGTGCCTCTTCTTCTCCCTTCCAACTAATTCCTTGTCTCTTCAACTCTCTCATCACCCTCTCTCGCCACCTTTCTGCGATCTGCGCCCTCCGATGTGCTCACCGCTCCTTGAGCCTGTTGGCAGCCTCGACATCCATACTCCTACTGCCCTTCTCACGATTCTAATAACATCTCTCCCTCAGTCCCTTCCCCCGACACTGGGGTTTTACGCTTCCATCCCTACTTTCTGGAGCCCCATCAGTCCTTCGTCTACCATTAATGCCTTAATCCACAAGGGAATCTCCTTCAACAGTTTTCCTCTTAACACAGATCTGAAAATACTTTTTGCCTTCGAGAAAGACTGGTAGCACTTGGCTGCAAACTCTACTATGTATCCTTCCAGAGTAAATTGCACCCAAAAATCTACAACTCAGGTTAGATCAGTGTCTAACCTATGAAGCATCACCAAATCTTCGTGGGCCCACTTGCGATTGATCTTGCGTGACTTCCCCTTGACGATCTTGCTCTGAAGCCTCCGCACCCAATTGTAGAGTTCTTCTGGGAACTTTCCCCAGAAGATTTCGTAGGTATCACTAGCAGAGTCAGAAAATAGGACCAAGTCTTTAATCATCTTTTCTTTTTGTCGTCTCAGCTCAGCTTACTGGGCTATGAATTGATCTAGGTGGTTATCACACCAGCTTCGTATTTCTCTTTCGAAGATCTGAGATACCATGATCTAGCTCCCCAATGTATTTTCAAGTCCCGACAATGAAACCATTTGTTGGCGAGAAAACAGGTCTCGCAGGGAAGACCCGGGTTCAGGGCTAAGGCCCAACAAGGTTTTCCGCTGTAGTCTAGTTTCATGCCGTGACCCTATTGTGATTGAGAGTAGATCGGTATCATTTCCCCAACATCTAAATAGGTGAACCAAAGCTAAAATAAGGAATTAAATAGACATGGCAGAACATTCTGCAACATATATATTCTTCAGGGAAACAGTTAAACCAGTGATAAACAAAATTTTAAACACAGCTATGAACAGCACTCATTCATATTTAACATCACATAACACAACAACCATCTTTGATATATTAGTCAGCAGCCGTCAGAGGTAAATCATTACAAAGCTCTACTACAGAGGAGCATAGAACAGAACAAAATACAATACATCCCAAGGGACACCAAGAAACTATAGTGATCCGGAAGAGAGGAGAATAGTGCAACCCGATGGAGCTCTCCTGTCGCTCCCTGCTGCCTATCCTGTCCGTACCAACCCTCTTCTCTGTTGGCTGGTTGCTTATTTATTCTCCCACTCACGCGACTGACAGTGCTTCCCTGTTTCTTGCTTGGCTGTGTTTCGTTTCTTTTCGTTCACCGGGAGTTCACTTCTTGTTTCCTTCCATGCCCTTCTGTTGTCTATGCTTGATCCCGCAACTGCCGCGACACCTGTCCTCTACCTTTCCGCAACCTTGACACCTTCCTGCCTACCGAGGTTACATTCCGCCACATGCTCGCCATCATTAAAAATCTGCTGATCTTCAAAAAAAGGGCCCCAACAGTTGTATCGAGGGTCAAATTCTGGTGCTGCAAAAACCTTAGTCCCAACTCCCAATTGAATTATTACAATCCATAAATAATTAAAACTTATAAATATTGAATGAAAAATCATTTTAAAAATGTGTGTGTGTGTGTGTGTGTGCTCTTCCAATAACAACACATATTAATGTTAATATTAAATAAGGTGATGTCAAATTTTTGTGTTGCAAAAACCTTAGTCCCAACTCCCAATTAAATTATTACAATCCATAAATAATTAAAACCTATAAATAGTGAATGCAAAATCATTTTAAAAATTTTGCGTGTGCTCTGCCAATAACAACACATATTAAGGAATATTAACTTGGAAGGGCTCGTACTCCCATGAACAGGGTTGATTCTGATCACCAACTCTATAATCCCTAGGTGCGTTGCACACCCCCGACCCACAACACAGATGGTAGGTGAGGTTTAAACCAATGACATCACAAGGAGTGTTTTAACAATATACTCATCACCGACTGATCTACACCCTTGGGAGGAGTATTAATTAACTTATAATCATGACAATTAGTTGAATTGTAAATATGAAAGTTCATGGAATGAGAAAAAATATGTAAAATATGTAAAAAAATCAATTAAAATAAGAGATAATAAAGTATTAAAGAACGATAATTGTTCAACACTTGAATTGCAAATGAGATGAGTTTAAAAGTTTTATGTGTTTTACTTTTTCTAGTAACATCACTAGAATTAGAAAACATATATGTTAGAGAAAACACAATTTTACATTGTTTAAATCACATTTGTGAACACAAAATTAATTCAATGCCCTCGAAATCACTCATGACCTTTGGATTATGCAATCTCAACAACTAATATCTATATTTCCAAAATTTCCTTCTAGATTTTGGGAAAAACTTGTTGAAAAGGTATGCTTGAAAAATGTTAAAGATGTAGCAAAGTTAGACTACCTTATTGAAAATGTTTTTCTTCCTCATAATGTAGGAATTACTATATTTTTACCTCATTTTCAAATAATTTTTTTTTTTTCAAAAAAAAATCGATTGTATCTATAAGAGTTGAATATACATATTACAGTCTTGTAGGGGACATATTGGCTTTAAATCCCATTAAAAATAATAATAATAATAATAATAATAATACTAAACATGACTAACCACACTTACAAAAAGACCCTTTGTCAAAATAAAAGACTCCAGATCATCATTAGATTTTTTCACTACCACATAGAAGTTGATACAATCCTTATCACCTATATGTTACAGAGAAATTGAAAAAGCTTCTTAGCAAAACCAAAAAAGAAGAAATTCTTCATAAATGTAAATCCATGGATTCATGCTCCACCCCCTCCACAAACTTTGAGACACCAATAAAATGCCTATGATAGGAAGTGACAACACTTCCTTAAATAGTTCATCAACCTTGGAACTAAGCCACCTAAGAATGTGGTTGAAGGATAATCACTCAAAGGAAAGCATGGCATCCTTAATATTCCAAAGGAGAGGATGCAAACAAACATTTTTTACTATTTTTTTTTTCCCTATTCGATCACTAGTTTTTAATCCCCAAAAGCATGAAACATTTTTCTTCTTTTTAGGGACACCATTGAGAGGAAACGTATTAAAGCAATAAATTATCCTTGATTATTTTTCCCTATGTAGGGAGAATATCAAATTTTCATAATAGGTGAATGATTTATACGTAATACCACTTTGATCCTGAAAAATAGGGGGACGACCCTAGGCAACACCATCAAAATAACCCCATGGAATACCAAAATCTAGGAGAGGCATGAAAATATTTCTCTGCTTCGACTCCTTGAGATCCACTTTAAATTATTTATGCAGTTTCATGATAATACTTATAGTAATCTCAAGCAAAATATCACAATACTTGAAGATACTAGAGTTTTAGGCTTACCAAATCCCATAAACCAATTTATAAGGGAAAGCCTTGAATTGTTTTGTAAACTTATCACCAATTAATGCATTCTTCTAGATCAACCTTTGACCACCTTTTTTGTAGATTGAGATTGACATTAACAACATAGATATCTCATAAAACGAATGTCTCTCTATATAACCAACCTAGGTCCATATTAACTCTGGATCTATCAAGCGCTAAGAGGGATCAAATCTCCTGAGGTGCAAACCTCTTTTAGAGTGAAAAGAGATTTGATCCCTCTCTTTGCTTGGTAGATCCAAAATTAAGGGGAAGCTAGACTAGTATCTAATAACAAAACTATAATAAAATACACAAAATGAATGTTATAAAAATATTATTTATTAAATGCAAATTGGTCGATTAGATTGACGTAAGCCTTATTTTGAATTTTGAATTTAAATTTTATAGTGAAAAGTTGAAGAAGGAAATTCATTCTTAGGTTAAAAAATGTTTAGGGCCTATTGAATTTTTTACAATCTTGATAACATTATGCATTTTTCTATTCAATCTAGAAACAAAAATTAAAATCTATCAAATTTCACAATCTCGATAACAAAATCTCTATTTAATAAATCAAATTTTCATTCAACATATAACTATAAATGAATACAAACCTAGACAATTATACTTGAAAAAATAATAATAATGAAAATAAATATTAAACATAAAAGTAAAGTTACATGTACATTTCTACTTTCCAAGCCAATTTTCTCATATTTTCTTTGCTCCATGAACTTTATTTATTCATTCTTCAAAGACTCTTTTATGAACTTTATTTATTCTTCAAAATCTCGTTAGAGACAAGTTTAATTATATTTTGATGAACGGTTAAAATTTGACAGCTCAGGGATGAATTTCTCCTAGAAGAAATCATATCTTTTAGTTCTGTTAGAACCATCTATAATAAAATTTCATTTCTAACAAATATGACTTTCCAAAAATAGTAAGTCACATCTAAATTTGGAAGTGACTTTCCAAAAAATAGAAATTCATATCTAAATGATCAAGGATGATCTTGATATATGGAATCCACTTTCAAATGAAATCAATCATGATTATACAAGTCAAGAATTAATATTTTTATCCTTACTAGTATTATTGTTATTATGATACTATTATTTATAAAACAGTCTAAATTCATTCACCTTTAATGGATTAATAAAAACAAATTCTCTCATGAAAGAAGTAAATTAAATTGAGAATCTCTTACTTGGAAAATTGAACCTCTCTTGGAATAAAATAGTAACTCCACACTTAAGAGAATGTAACTCTCCCTCACTAATTCAATGTATGACAAACATGTAACTCATTAAATGCTCTTGTAACTCCCTCATTCAATTCGATTTGTAGCTCTCATCAAATATTCTCTCATGTCTAAGTGTAACTCTCTCTCTCCCTAATTCGAATTGTAACTCCTCAAGAAAAGTTTACCTCTCTCTCTATGGAATTCAACTCTCCTATTATTGGCTCAAGGAATGAATTCATTTTCTAACTCCTCTCATTTATCATCTATTTAAGCAAGAAAAAGTGAGAGTTGAGAGTAACACGTTCATTGTGAAGAAGGAGTGTAAGAGCAAGGGAAGAGTTGTAGCATGTGTGTAGGAAAAGATCTAATCAAGAAAAGGAGGAGATCTTCAAGCAAAGAGCAAGCACACTTCAAGTGCAAGTTGATCTAACATTGATGACTTTATTCATTCTCATTTTCTCTCTCTCTCTCTATACTTTGCTGAACAATTGAAGAAACCTAATAAAAGAAGAATCATTTGGGTTTTCCCCTTCTGGGTTTTTCCCTGGTCATTGGACCTAACTCTTAGTGTCTCATATTTGTGCTTTGCTATCTTCATATGATCCTTAAGTTTATGTTCTATCCACAATTGCTAATATGAAAAGTTGTGAAGAATAAATCTAGATTCTAAGAAATTGTAACAACATATTACATTTAGTTTTCTGCAAAGTCCATTTAGTTTTTTGCAAAGTACATTCAACTTTCTACGAAGTACATTCAAATATCTGCAAAGTACATTCAATTTTCTGCAAAATAAATTTAGTTTATGCAAGTACATTCAGCTCCATTTAGTTTTTTGTAAAATACATTCAATTTTCTACAAGTAAATTCAATTTTCTGCATAGAACTTTCAAGTTTCTGCAAAGAATTTTTAAATTTCTACATAGAACTTTCAAATTTTAACATGTATGAATTCAAATATTTTTAAATATATATTTTCAAGTAATGATCCATTTTTTTTAATCATTTAAGTTAGGAATTCACATTTAAAAGATAAGGTGACCCACTTTATACAATCCTCATAAGACAATCATCACAATTTAATTCAAATCAAATATATCACTTTTCCATCACAATTTAATTCAAATCAAATATGTCACTTTTCCATGTTTGGAAAGTGGTGTATGAACTTGGTTCCAAAACATAGAATAAGTAGATTATGACTTTAAAATATCAATCAATCTAGTTTTCTACCAGGAGTTACGAGAGATTAAAACACTTATAATCAATGTAACTATGAGGTATAGGCACGGTATAGGCTAGGTATAGATTATTTGGTAGATGTGGGGCTTAATACTCATCAAGTTATTGGTTCAAATTTCATGGGAGTTGTTGATTGTGAAAGTCACTTGTGGGGTTAAAACTATCTCATGGGGTATCTAGACTCAACCAAACCTCGCACAATCTTGGTCACAACATCTCACAAATAGGCAAATTGTTCCTCCATCCAATATTAAATCTAATCACAACCTAAACTTAGTCTCTTTAAGAAAAGAAAATTTGTCTAAATAATTTCCTTATTCATGGGTATACCTATAACTTCAAAATAAATAAATAAAACATTTATCAAATTCCTTTTATTCATTTGTTTACACATTTATGGTGTTTGTCCATGTACAAGTGTGAATGATGATCTCTTTAGGGGTTACATTTCCATGATTATACAATTCATTTTGGATCTTCAAGTAATGGATTACAGTGACAATTGCCCATGAGACTTTGTATTGACGGTGAATGGGTGCATTGTTAAAGCACTCCTTGCGATAGATTATTGGTTCAAATGCCCCATAAATGATAGCCTACAAAAACAAATAAATTATAGTAACAATTAAGTGTAATCAATAATAAATATAAGTATATGATCATTTATTTAATAACATTTTTTAATTACTTAGTTTATTTGAAATTTTTATAAAATTCTAAAAAGTAAATTTAATTGCAGATAATAATTAATTATAAAACACAATTTTACATTTTAAAAAATTTAAAATTATTTTAAAAAATTTAACATATTTTGTATATATATTTTTTCACAAAATTTTAATTCTTAACTTTTTTTAGATAACACTGAGATGTGAGCACACCCAAAATAGAGAAAATATCATGCCTCCACATTCCAAAGTCTTCCACCTGGATATATAAATTAATTATAAAACACAATTTTACATTTTAAAAAAATTAAACTCTTTTTTTTTTCTTTTTTTTATTATTTTTTAAATATAACATATTTTCTTATATATTTTTCACAAAAAGTTAATTATTAAAAAAAAAAAAAAAAAAGATAGGATGCTAGAAATGCGAACACACCCAAGGTAGGGGCAATATCATGCCTCCACATTCCAAAGTCTTCCACCTAACATACATCCTAAGGAGACAGTTAGAAAAATTTTCGTAGATCCAACTGAAGGGAATTATGGTGAAGAGTGTGAGGGTAATTTTCTAGAGTGTGAGGGTACTTTCCATTTGAGATCTCTCTAGGGAGGAAATTGGCTCTCTAGAGATGCCAAGAACAAGGGGGTTTAATCGATGCATATGGGAATTGTCTTTTCCAACAATTCTCAACCAACTCGTCTAAACATTTTTTTTTTCCAACAATTCTCAACCGATTCGTCTAAACATTGTTCACTCACACGTGAACACTAATAGGTGATTCCCTACAATTCAATAGGTAGGCTTGCTTTTGTTGGGTTTTGTTTTCATCAAGGTCGAAGGTATCATTGGTTTAGTGGGCCCCATTTATAAAAAGATAAATTTTATCACAAAAATAAAATTAGAAATTGCACCATATGTTGTAAAAAAAGGCCGTAAGGAAATAACATATGAGAGAGTAGTTTAGAAGAAATAACATAGGAAAGAGTAGCGTAGAAGAAATAAGTTGTTGCAGAGAAGGAGCCATCGTCAAGGAATGAAAGGAAAATTTTGCTTACATGGAAGCAGGTCGTCGAGGTTTCAAAGATATTGATTATAAGAGTTATCAACCAGAAAATTTTGTTTTAGATATTCAAATAGGCAATTGTGGATGAAAACATATATGTAAACCAACATAATGAAATAAGTTGTCGTAGAAAGAAGCCATCGTGAAGGAATGAAAGGCAAATTTTGCTTCTATGGAAGCAAGTCGTGGAGGTTTCAAAGATATTGATTATAAGAGTTATCAACCAGAAAATTCTGTTATAGATATTGAAATAGGCAATTGTAGGTGAAAACATATATGTAAACCAACATAATATGTTCATATATATAAAAAATTTGCTATACATATTGAAATAGCAAGTTGGGGTGAAAATCCTTTGGTGATTAATAATCCTCTGAAACAAGCATGAAATGAGCATGTAACTCAAATAAGATATTTTAAATACATTCAAGTAAAATCTATCTAGCATAGATGTAAATAAAGAGAATTTTTATTAACAGAAATAAAGTTTACTCGAAGTTCATCTACATATTCGAGGGCCAATTGCATGCTTGTCAGAAATTGTATATGAAGAACAATAGTCTTGGTATACAAAAAAGTGAATGTCATTTTAATATGGAGACATTTTTGGAAGGAGAGATTGTTATTCATGTTATGGTTTATTTTCTTAACTCCAAACTTGGTTTAGTCTTTCTCTATATACACAAGAAAAAAAATACAAAGTAATTTCACAAATTCAAGTTATAGTTTTATATTTTATAATTACAAATCTAGTTTCTAAGTAAAATATTTTACACACATCTATGCATTCAAATAAATTATATTGTGAATATGTTTTATCCTATTATTTGATTACAAAATTATTGTACTCCTTATTAAATAAAACAACTTTATTAATAAAGAATTGAATGTCAAAGTGAAATATTACACAACCAATAACTACTATAATATATAGAACTCATTTTTTGACATATAAATTATTTGTTTTATATGTCATTCAATTTCCATTACCTATTATCTTCAAACCCCATGGGGAGGTATTAAACACGGGAGCTATCTTTAGGTAAATAAGCATTCACATTGTCAACTTGGACCAATATATATCTATATATATATATATATCTATATATATATATATATATCTATATATATATATATATATATATATATATATATATATATATATATATAATCTAAAATTCTCTTCGTAATCATCGTTTAAGTATATAATTTGAATTTCATTTAATAAAAAAAGGCAATATTAATTTTCTCTGGGGGGTTATAAGGAAGATTAATGACATGAAAAAAAAAAAAATCTCCTCATGACAACATATAAATGTTAATCTTAATTGAATCATTAACAAAATAAAAAGGGATTATAGATTTACTAGTTATATCATTAAAAAATACCACTTTTACAATCGAATTTCTACATTAATTTTTAAAAATATTATTTTATAATTATATATAATTATAAATCTTAAATATATTTTGAAAGCACAAGTATCTAAGAAATATAGTTCAATTATTGGGCATTAGAAATTATAAAGAGGTGAAGGTAAATGAGTTAGCATCAAGAAATATGACATCAACCCCTCGAAAAATTGCAAAATATCAATCTCAATATGGCATAGGTGCTAGTAGGGAATTATTGAGAGGCGTTGTTGGAAAAATAAGTACATCAAATTGGTTGATGCCAATGAAAACAATAATCTACAAAACATTAAGCAAAATTTTATGGAGGCATTAAAAAATTAGGATTCAATAACATGAGAATGATGAACTTGCATGTTGGGCTAATATATGTAGAAAACCTTATCAAGATAGACTTTCATATAATGTGAGTGACACTGTGAAAGAGTTTTGGTATTTGAATTTCCATGTGTCACCAAATGAGAAGAATACTATGAGACATTGTATATCTAGAGGGGTGTATTGAGATCATTTCCCCTTTCAGTGGTTGTTATTATTAAAGAATATTTCTTACTACATAATATGTATAACTTGTATATATACTTATTAAAAAAAAATAACCGTTTTGAATCTTATGACAGTAAGGACAATATAACTAGTCCATTCATACAACTACCACATACTATCAATAGGCAAAAGGGTTTTCCTATGAAGCGATCTATGCATCTTCGTCATGAAAATCGAATCTCAACACTGAGTCATCCTAAGATAAATGTCATCATAGTAAATTTGATGTTCCAAAACCATCAATCACTTAATTGTATTTCTCTAAATATCAACAATTGGACAACAATCACAATATGGTAACGCTTGGGGGGAATGTGTATCCATATCATATTATAACTGTATATACAGCAACTTATCCAAATGATATAAAAATATTTCATAAGTAATGCAACTGCTACATGAATTACTCACAATCTTTAATGATATACTCCAAGTTCTTCCACAATACTAATCAAGTGCCTAAAGAAGCCATCATCACTCAGTCACCATATAGGTAACACCTGGGGGAAATTTTTTAGAATTGTAGATACAATAGCTTACACAGAGGATATAAAAATCTGTTATAAGTAATGTAATTGCTACATCAATTACTCGCCATATAGGTAATGTCTCAGGGAAATGTGTTAGAACTGAATATACAATCGCTTATACAAAGGATATGAAAATATGTTATAAGCAATGCAACTGCTACATGAACTACTCACAGTCCTTAATGATATAATCAAAGTTCTTCCACAATACTAATCAAGTGTCTAAAGAAGCCATCATCACTTCCAAAATCACATATTTAAAAATACAAGTTGTAAAAAATTAATTTGCTTCATAAATTTTAATAGAATCACGTGCTCAGATTTAACATATAGTTCTTCAACTCTGAAGCCTCTTCTTGATTGAAAACATACTAAACTTATAATATATAGCTAAAGAGAAATAATTTAAAAAATTCTTGGCATAATCATTACATAATAACTTGATGCACAACTTGTATAGCAATAAATATCAGCTTGCAACACGTCCAAATAAAACAACTGAAGTAAATATTATCAGCTGATTTTCAATACATTTATGTAATTAAAATATAGCTAAGAACTTTTGAAGACTACTTCATTGAAAATTAGAAGCAACTTCATGTCTGGTTTTCCAAGCTGGTCGTGAATACCTCTCTAGATCCTTACATAATTAGATATATTTTGTGAGCTAATGTGATGTTTTTTTGTCACAATGATTTAAAAATTAGTTATTATACCACAATATTGACTTTCTCATTGTCTATTTTGTTTATGAACCCTTTAAAAAGACCACAGGAACATGGGTGGGGTTTTTATACTGTGATCTCCCTAACATGGGCGAGGGTTTAAAAAATTAGAGAGTAAATTGAATGGTTATTGTTAGAAATTGTTGTATAAGATGGGAAATTTGGATGTATTGTAGACAATATGGATTTCATAAAGATATCTATTTTAAATTTTTTAGTGTCTCTGGCCACCATGCATCTAATATGATCCATTTCAACTGAGAAATTCAATATATCTATTTTGAATTTTTTAGTGTCTCTGGCCACCATGCATCTAATAGGATCCATTTCAGCTAAGAACTTCAATAAATCACTGTGTGAATGATAACTTGTGACATCCCTAGCTATTTTCTTTGATTGTGGATCAGGTTACAAACTAATAGCTTGTAAAATATCTAGCCATTTTCTTTGATTGTAGATCAGGTTATAAACTAGAATACACTCTCTATTCAGAAGACTCTATAATATATATTGGATGGAGGGAAATGTTATGATAAAACATATATAAAAAAACCCTTTAGGGTTGCTCAACTTACTGTATTGTTAATCACATAGTGTCAATTTTTTAAAACTATAATCTACAGTAAGGACTGAGTGGGTTTTTTCTTTTGTAAGTTTTGTTCGGAATTGAAAAATAAAAAATTTATAAAAGCTAAAATTATGTAGCGAAAAACTTTGTTTAAAATAATAAAAAGTTGAATAAGTTTGACATCATATAATGTGAAATTAGTTTATGATTATAACATAAAAAAACATTTAAGTTTTTTAGCCACAATTAGATAATTAGAGATATGTATATAATTATTTTTTTAAGAGAAGAAATTTGATATTCATTAACAAACAAACAAAAATTTGAAAGAGTATGTATGTAGTTAAAAATTGTTATGTAGTTACAAGCTATTACAATTAAGTAATTAAAAGTAAATTTATTGTTAATTAATTATTAATTTCAATTTTTATATATTAATAAATACTACCGATAAATCATAAACCAACTGTGACATAAATAATATATAACAAAAAAAACCATGTATTTTTGGAATAATAAAATAGTTGTAACAAAAATAATATAGAACAAGAAAAATTGTGTATGTTTAGATGTATGAAAATTTAGATACATTTTATTAAGTAAAATTTTAAAATAATAATGGTTAGAAACAATTAAAAATAATTTTATTAAATAGCTAGTTTAGATATTTTCACTCTAAAAGATGTTTGCATATCAAGACATTTGATCTCTATTGGCTCTTGGTAGATCCAGAGTTAAGATTGATCTAGGCCATCTTAATTTTATGATTATAAAGTAAAAAACATGTAATTGTTTTAGCCACAATTAGGTAATTAGATATATGTATATAATTTTTTTTTTTAAGAGAAGAAATTTGATATTCATTAACCAAAAAAATTGAAAGAGTATGTTGTAGTTACAAATTGTTATGTAGATAAATTTAGAGTTAATTAAGAAATGAGAATTATGAACATTCATCATTACTATTTTCATTTTTTATATATTAAGAAATACTACCGATGAATAATAAACCATAAATAATATATAACAAAAAAAAAACCATGTATTTTTGGAATAATAAAATAGTTGTAACGAAAATAATATAGAACAAGAAAAACTATATATGTTTAGATGTATGAAAATTTAGATACATTTTATTAAGTAAAATTTTAAAAGAATAATGGTTAGAAACAATTAAAAATAATTTTATTAAATAGTTAGATTAGATATTTTCACTCTAAAAGAGGTTTGCATATCAAGACATTTGATCCTTCTTGGCTCTTGGTAGATCCAGAGTTAAGATTGATCTAGGCCATCTTAATTTTCCCTTTTAAATAAACTATATTCCACATGAATACCATGAGTCAATACAATTTTATTTTATTTTATTACCTAAATTCAAATTAACTTATTAAAAATAAAAAAACAAATACTTCAAAGTTAAGGTTGATCTAGGCAATCTTAATTTCCCCCTTTAAATAAATTGTATTCCACATGAATACCATGGGTCAATACCATGGGCTGTTTTTATTGTTTATTATTATTTTATTTTATTACCTAAATTCAATTTAACTTATTAAAAAGAAAAAACAAATACTATAAAAAACATATATAAAACTATTTACATTTACCTATAAAAATATAACAAATTTTTAATAACAACTATTTAACTTAAAAGTCACCAAAATCTAAATTCAATCTAATTTATTAAAAAAAAAAAATACCATCATAAAAAATATATATAAAACTATTTACTTGTGGATCTAATGGCCTAAAACATTTCAATTGTCTAACATTTGATCCAATGGCTCAGACATAGACACAGTGGCAATTAGGGGAGTTGTTTTCAAATAAGAATGCCTTACAACATAATAACAAATAAAATATTGTAACGTTAAATGTCATTGTAAAAAATTAAAAAATATAATTAATTAATATTATTTATATTAATATATACCAGAGTTATTTTACATGTGTGTTTTATTTTTTATTAATATATATAATTTTTTATAATTAAATTTATTAAATATATTTTAATATAATAAAAAGTAAAATAGAAAAAAAAAAAATGAAACCAAAATTAAATAAAAAATAGTAAAATTAAAATACAAAAATTAGTAATTAATAAAAATGAAAGTTACTAATCAATTCATAAAAAGATCTCAACTACTCATTCCGCAAATAAATAAATTTAAATAATAATAAAAATAACAAAATTTGAATTCTCACTATTAAACTATAAATAAATAATAAAAAAATTTGGTAAAAGTAAACTAATATACAGTGAAAAACAAAACTGAATGCCTAATACCGTTTCAAATATAATAAAAATTAAATTAAAACATTTTTTAAAATAAAATAATTCAAAATTAAACAAATATAATATAATAAATTATAATAAATTTTAAATATAATTGATTTATAATAGGTTTGTTAATAGTAAATTTAAAATTTAATAAAATATAAAAATTCTAGAGTGTTTTAGGAATCTTTCTTACGGTAGGGACACCAATAAGGTGGACGATTTTCTGTGCTCCAGAATTTCTTTTTCAAATTGATTCACTCATTATTTTTGGAATATCTAAAAGTCGCTCACCTTGATTTTCTAGAATTATTATTATTTTGTTTTAGAAAACTTAAATATCACTCACTTTCACGAATTCCCATGTTTTAGAATATTTTCCCGAATTGATTCACTATGATATTATTGCTTGCTTTGGAAAATTTAGAAGTCGCTCAAATTGGCTTTTAAAATTATTATTATTTTGTTTCGAAAACTTAAAAATCACTCACATGGTATTTCTTAATTTTTTAAATTATAGTTATTTTGTTTTGAAAAAAAAAATTTTATATTATTTTTTTTTAATTTATTATTGGATAATAATAATAATTTGAGTGAATTTAATAGTCAAAAATATGTGTTTCGTTTTAAAAATTATAGGTTCAAAACCAGAGAGATAAAATATGTATGTTTTTGTAAATTTACATGAACAAATAACTATTAAAAAATCAATAAAATCTAAAATTTAAATCCAAAAAATTATAAAATTGAGAAATATACAATCCCTAAAACCCTTACGAAAATCTTGTATTGTGTTTCAAGAATGAAAACACGAACATGCCAAAAATTCCTTCAACGTGTTCGCAAGTCCGAAGCAAATCAAAAGCTCTAAAGATTAGCTTGCTTACTAGTTTTAAATTGTTCATCCAAGTTTGGTTATAATTAGATACCATTAAATTGTTTTATCACAGTTGTGATATAATCTACACTTAAAGTTCAAGAATGACCTAAAATCAAAATGAAAAAGCTAAAATCACTTAGACTACGTGTAAATGCCAAGTAACTTGCATACAAAAAATATGCTTTTTGACTTTCAGAAAATAATAAGGGTCGCTGCAAGGCAACGAGTCTATGCCTTGAGTCAGGAAAAGGTGGTGTTGTTCTCTACCAGACTTGCAGAGAGTTCCTACTAATGATAGAAAAGGTTTGCAGTGTTGATTGAGAAGACAAAGAATTAGTGGAGCCTTGGTTGAAAATCACAAATTTTGTGTTTCTGTGCATTATTACCGTGTTGAAGAGAAGAGCTGGGTTGCAATATGTGCAGAGCACAAAGCAAGTGTGAAGACAGGGTCTCTGCTACTGCATTAAGCCTTCCTCAGAGACTTGAGATCAGGATTATGCAGCACACTGTAACACGAATTGAGGTCATATACTCTATAAGGAATAAACCTGAACGAATCTCAGGATGCATTTTAGTGGAACTGATTCAGTGTAAATCCAGTTGCCACTGCTAGAGTTAATTTTTAGGCAAAGGAGACAAATGGGATTAAACAACAATCAGTGAATCTTTAACTAAATTTTGGTATAACATTAATGGTTAAATTAGAATCTCTTCCTCCTAAATGTGTATATTTGTAAGTCAGATTAAATATATAGAAGTCCTTTCGAGATTAAATATAATTGTTGACAGTAATAGTTCTGAACAACAGTGGATAATAAGAGTTCCATTTGGGTTGAAATGTGTTTACTGCATGCATCTATTAGCTTTTTCGGTGGTTACAGGTGCTAATTTAGCACTTCCATTTTACTGTTTTGACAATGGGTGTGCAACCCCATATCCAAGGCCCCATAAGAAATAAAACTAATTTTCCAAAACATTTATCCTGTGGGCCTGTGGAAAATGTCAAAAGGAATGGATTACTGAAAAAGTCAATATACCATTCACTCAAATGAGTGTTCAAGGATGCATGGGCACCAATCCAAATTTCAAAATAATTTTTACACAACAAACCTCAACTAGAATGGCACCATGATAACCTTAACTACAAATGATACTCTAAATATTGGGTCTCGGTTCTCTCAGTAACTTGGAGTGAAATAAAACCATAGAAGCATTTTATTAGTACCTGGAAAGACCCAACGCATGTTGCAAATAGATATTCAAATCCTATCCTTTATCACATGAGTAACGAAATCCTAACATGTGATTTGCATAGTAACTTATTAGTAAGCAACAAGTGTACATTGATGTAGTACTACCATTGTCTATAGGAGATAATCAATCATATGAAAAAGAGAGAAAAAACATGAAGACAAGGTCTTTGCTAGTACATTAAGCCTTCTTAAGAGGCTTGAGGTGCTACATTATTTACTTCGCATCTAACAGTGTAAAAAAACTGGAGATACAATGATATTTATATGTCTGTCTATAGGCACGCAGATCTGGCATTAAACAAAATTGAGGAAAATCAAGATGATAGTTGTAATCCGAAAGAGACATTCAAAATTTGAGTGAAGAAGAGGGGATTGTACATATGGGATTGAGATGGAATTGACCCACGAGACACAAAAATATTGGGTACTTGATGTTGATCAGAGGATTTCTTGCCCTGAGCGTCGTTGGATCCTTGGCCACTGCAGATGCCTCACCATGAATAATTGAAGAGAGTCTGAGCTGATTGAGTGCTCTGTCAAATTTCTAGAGAGATGAGGATTGACTTGAGGTGCATTGAAGGTCATTTCCGTTGAGTCCAATTGAGATCCTCTGAGCGTAATTGAAACTTTTTTTCGCATACTGCCATCCTAGATGCAAGCCTAAGAACAATTTAGACCATTTGAGGCGAAGTGAGGCCAATTGAAGCTTTCGAGAGCTATTATTGCATCCTGAATTTAGACGAGTGAACAATCCTCTGTTGATTAACATAAATGCATTTAAGACTTGACATTGATCCATCGTGGCCATGCAAGTGTCGATTCCCGAACTATTTTGAGAAGTAGGGAGTCCAATTGGGTTGCCCAAGTGCCACTACTTTTTGTGGACTTTTGGTGAAGCCATTAGATACAGGGAAGACAGTGACACCATTCAATGTAGCCATAGATTAACATGTCTTTAGGAGAGTATGTTCACTGTGATTAGACATTAGAATTTGTGAGTTAAATGGAGCCATATAATGAGATATTTCGATCGGTTCGATCCCTTAATAATGTTTGGCTTGTGTTGGTATGATGAAAATACATTATGAGTTTAATAATTAAATTTCATATGAAAAAATGGCTCTGTCTGATCTGGTCCCATCGTTGACAGTGAGTTTTAAATTATGTTTCTTGTGAGATATCGATCTGAAGAAGGTCGTCATAAAACTAAGATTGTATTCTAGTCCAAGGAGAATGGCATTGGTAGCTTTTGGATGAAGAATCTGTTTGCAGCAATTAACTATACAAGGTTAAAACAACAAAACAACAAATAGTTTATTACAATATGTGTTGAAGTGTTGTCCTATACTATAAGTTAAAGTTTTTAACTGGATTGATCCCTCAAGATATCCTAGTATATGAGAAAAAAAATGAAATCACTGTTGTGGTGCATTGTTCTATAAATACTTGTCATTTTTCAAATGAAGATGGATTGGCCCTAACTTATTCTTAAACTTGTCATTTCCTGTCGTTGAAATCTCTGAAATTGTCGTTAGTCAATTGCAATGTTGTAGACACGTTTTTTTGAACCTTATATGGTTTATAATACATTTCTTCTAGCATTTTGATTTTCAAAATATTGGATTCAGAACAGGGCTTGTTTGTTGTGTCCTGGGGAAAAGCAAAGACCAATGAAAATTAGTGACCTAATATTTCGTCAATTTCAAGCACATTATCAATTAAAATTGGTGAGAGCAGCTATTCCATAGGAATAACACACAATAATTAATTGTATTACTCACATACACAAGAGATACATATAGTTGGAGTGAGATCCAATTGATTCTAATCTTGGAGAGAGAGGTTGAGAGAATCTCCCAACAACCTCAACAAACCCAATCCAAGATATACTAAAGTAAGCATAATCCTAACAAATCCTAATACCCTCCCTTGATGCTTACTTTACAAAACATATAATACTTAATCACAATTACAAAAGAACAACACTTTGAACTTTCGTCGCTTTGTCTGATATGGTCTTCATCAGCAACTCTACCCACTCTGCAGTCTTCTGGACTTTGCTCTTTCTTTCTCCACATCTTTGAGCTTACCTTTCAACCCATTTAAAGTATACTCGCTTCTGACCATCAATGCTGAATTTGTAAGATTAAAGATTCTTGACACTCCCGAAGAAGATTCTTGACACTGAACTATCCTATGGAAATATTTCCATCTGTGAAATAACCCCGAAGAATAAATATCAACAATCTATAGGAAAATATTTTAGGTACAGAATATGATCAGCGATCAATCCTACAAAGTGACCTTTACACACTTACAAACTGACAAGATAAAGGTAACCTGTAATTGTCGATCTTGGAGCACCGAAGTACAACAAGATTCATCAATGTATAACAAATTCACACAATCAAATTAGCCAATTGTTCTCTCGGCACCAAAGAATGTCGAGAACGACTAATTTAAATAATGCTAATTTGTTCAATAATTGGTTCTGCAATATAAAAAATTTACAATCATAATACATACACATTAATATATAGCTGCCCATTGCTCACGCAGTGAACCTCGTCCAAGAACAAATTAATGGATTTAGACTACACCTCTGCCATCACACTTTCAAAGCCCGACAACATGTACTTCATCTGCAGAATACATGGCCAGTGCGCCGATGGTATGAAACTTGTTGTTAACGTTAAAGCCGCCACCATCTGCCGCTCAGTTTTCGATCTCAAAGCTTCATTCCAAGAACTGCACTTGGTTAGCAGTTAGTCTTCTCTTCTTCTCCAGTGGATCGACAGAGCGGGAAATATTCTTGTTTCCCATCACAAGGATGTTAGGCCCACCATACATTCTCCCACCGGACATCATCATCTCCTCAGATAAAAACTCCTTCAAAGCGTGTCCTCCAATAACATTAAATGTTGAGCATATGCCCACCTCAGAATCGTTAGCAATATGGAAAATTAGAAAGATTTGTTTTACCACGTGGCACAAGCAAAGTTCTGGACGTCGCTTTGCAAGCTGCCTCCCATGCGTGCGCAAATGCCTGAGTATCATCTTCAAGACGTTCTGTAAAAGACGTTGATTATATAGAGACTGCAACGTTGCTTGATATATTCAAAACGTTGAGAACCACAGTAAACCCCTTTTTTATGTTCGCGCTCCTTCAAATCCTCCTCACGACAAGTATTAAAATTGATATTAATATCAATCCCACTATGTGATTTGAACTCGGACTGATTCGTTCCACCTAGAACTGATTTTTCAAAATTCTGGGGAATGCTCACAGAACATTTGATTGCCTTTGCTCAGCTGATAATTCTCGCACGATCCAGTGTTCACTAAAGCAAGAAGCAAATCTGGAATCCATGGATGTTGAAATGGTCAACAATGTACTGTTCACAGGCACTCTTCTCTCACACGTCTTTCCATCTGACGACCTTTAAAAATCTGGGTCCATTCATTAAATCGATTTCCTCCATAGGATTGCAATACTCATGATTTTAGCCATCACATACTTTTAATCTACATTGCATGTAAATCGAAGTTCATTTTTGTTAAAACTCAATACCATATTCACAAGATTGATCAGTCAATAAAAACGAGATACGTGTTCACATAACTTGATATATTCAGAAATCAAAAAATGTATTAAAACATTATCCATTGATCCAACACAAATACACAATTTGTTTATCCTCGGGATTTACAACACGTTTGGTTTCTCCCAAGGCCATGACTTCTTCTCGCCATTCTCACACAAAACAAAATATGAAAATAAAAAATAGACATTTCATTTTCACATCTATGTACAGACAATCAGTTACTTAGACTCTCACATCTTTCTGGTCCCTCCCGTGAGGGATTAAGCCCAGCCAAGCTCTGATACCAAATTAAAATTGGTGAGAGCATCCATTCCACAGGAATAACACACAATAATTAATTGTATTACTCACATACACAATATTTACATATAGTTGGAGTGATATCCAATTGATTCTAATCTTGGAGAGAGAGGTTGAGAGAATCTCTCAACAACCTCAACAAACGCAATCCAAGATATACTAAAGTAAGCA
This sequence comes from Pinus albicaulis, assembly GCA_034641835.2. Classification (NCBI taxonomy): domain Eukaryota; kingdom Viridiplantae; phylum Streptophyta; class Pinopsida; order Pinales; family Pinaceae; genus Pinus; species Pinus albicaulis. Next base: position 1,461,151,429 of record CM076575.1, on the reverse strand, counting down.
TAATCCTAACAAATCCTAATATTATCTGCATCATTTAACTGGTGAATATATGTTGGCCACCGATGACAACATATTCAGTCCATGATGCAATATACTTCCGGTTTTAAATGGTAACTAGATTTAATAATTATTCTGTCTCCCTAGCCCTTCCGCCAGGAGACGAAATTAGCTTTTTTTTCATTACTGCATACCGCTACCCTCCACGAGTTCCAGCTGCACTCGAAATCCAACTCCCCCAAAATTCAAACCAGCTACGATCATAGGACTAGAGCTCGCATTTCTCGAATTTCCACTCACCTCGCCCATCCAGAGCATTCACGGGTATAATTGGGATCCATAATTCGATCGATAAAAGTTTACTTACACTGTGTCAGCCCTTGTAAAATCTATATGTTCTTCTTGGGTAGCAACTTGAATTGGCTGGCATCTACATATTTTCCATGCTAACTTGTTCCACATATTGCTTTCGATACCAAGTCATGGCAAGACGACCATGTGCATGGATATAATAATTAAATTTCATATGAAAAATTGGCTCTTCTTGGGTCAATTTTTTCGGGGGCTTTGAATCATGAGAAAGAAATATCTTAGTCAACAAAAGGGATGAAAACATTCATGCAAAAAAACAAAAACAGAAAATTTCTAAAAAACTGGATGTCTATGTGTAGTACCTAGATTATATGCTCCAAAGATGACCTGGGCTATGGCATCTCCTTCCCCTTGGCTAGGATATCCAACCCACAGAATTGCTGAAATGTTATCCAAGTTTTGGGCAAAAATGACATCGACTCCACTTGCAGATAGGATAACCATTATAACTGGTCCTTCGGAAGCACTGGCCACTAAAGTTACAAGTTCCATTTGATATCCAGGTAACAAGAGACTCTCTCTCTCAAGTGATTAAGGCGGCGGAAAGGGTTGTTCCAATAATCCGTTCACCCTCAGTAAATGACAATGATTTTGTGGTAGAGTTGAGAGCTTAGCTATAAATTTTTGCTCAGTAGGTTAAGCAAGCATCAACATCTAAGAAACCCATTAAAAGGCCAGTATTAGTACAGATCACTGTCATTTCCCTTCATTCTAATATGGAAGTGAAACTATTATTACAGCATGACTTGACTAAGAAATTGGATGAATTGTGTTCATCCCTCCAGTTAGTCAAACAACAAAGCTATATTGCCATAGCTAGGTGCAGGGGCTTTTCCATAAGCAAGAGAGGAGTCTACATAGCCGAAAATTCACACATCTCTTGTGGCTAACAGCTCCCAATAAATGAAATTAAATAAGACATGGTTAAATGAATTTCACTAAGACATGCCTAGACACGTCTCCTGCATGCAAAGGGATATACTTAAATTAAAAATATTTTTTAATAAAAAAAATAAAAAAAGTAAATACGTTATAAATAAGGTTAAAAGGTTAAATAAAAAATGAAAAAAGTGAACTGCCCAACTGCCAAGTGGGACTTGCATGTGCCAAATGTCCCCTCTGAATCTTGTGCTTGAAGATTAGACCCTCTGAAGCAAGCGAAGGTGATGGAAAATATTTTGAAATCAAACACATATAAGCGAAGGTGATGGGAAATCTTTTGAAATCAGACATGTAGCATATCAATAGAGTCTTATTACCGAGTAATTTATCTCTTCAAACAAGTCATGTGGAAGTCTCATTAAAATTTATCCCTCACTCAGTGGACGAGGTTACAAAGCCCAGAGGTTGAAGATCCCTTTCAGTGGGCAAAGAAAAAGTTATGCTCAACTCGAGTTCTACACATTCTCAATTTCCAAGTTATGCTCAACCCCAGTTCTGCAGATTCTCAACTTCCAGTAGCCCTTTCAAATTGAATGTGATGCCATGGGTTTTAGAAGACTAATGCAAAGGATATTCCGTAAAATTCCACTTGGTTTTTGGAATTTTCTCTTTATTTATAGACCCTAATAAATGGTAGTGCTTTATATTTTAAGAATGAAGTATTCAATTTCTAACAATTTTTGCATAATGTATGAGAAATTGGAACATACTTTAATAGTATTCATATATTTTTCATTTTGCAAATGAGGATGTAAATTTTATGTTGCTCTACTACCTTTACAGGTCATGAAGTTAGATGTCGTGGAAAATATGTTGGGGTTCCTGTCATGCTCCTAAGGTTCATGGGATTAAATGATATATTCTCCTTGCTAGTAAGATTTCTCACCATTACAAGATGACCCTCCAACCAAAGGTAGGCTAATCGTAATGCCCTTAGGAGAGCTAGTACCTGGTAGGATAGCTTTGAAAAGAAGTCAAGCTTTTGCTAGAGCTAGAGTTAAAGCAAATAATAGAGCTAGAGCTACACTATTATTCATGATATTAACCATACGGTCAAATTTTACAGACTGTGATGTGGTTGATGTTTGGCCCTCAGACATTCAAATGTTAGTGTAAACCAATTTTTAAAATGAATTGATAAAATCACATTGTGATTTATTTTTAGTAAGGTTATAAAATAAGTCATAATTATCAAATTTCCGTATACATTTGTAAAAATCAGTGTTGTTTTTTAGTCCACTATTTAAGTTAGTCAGTGTTTACACTTTTTTATTTTTTTCAATATTTTGTTATTTGCAAAATTCTAAAATAAAATGCATGAAAAGAAGTGTATACAATTACTCAACAGAATCAACACTTGTTTTTTAAACCAGGCCAACCCAATCTTCTTCTGCTGGTAACCAGGCCAACGTACACGTCTTTTGCCAGGATCTGGACCCTTTTTTTGTTGTAGGACCAAGAACTGCTAACTGGAAAAAAAAATTAATTTGAGCTCAAAATATTCTTCAAAGAGCTTGCCCAAACGCTAGAAAATAGCTACGGAATGCTGCTCCTCTCCATCTAGGTATGGAGAAATTACCACATGCTTATATATTTCAACAATTATGGCTAATTAATGACAAGTTTCCATTATTTTAGATCATTGTTTTCCTGGGAAGTGGAATTTCCATATATCCAAGAAGCATGAACACATAAGTACGAATTCTTCAAACGGAGTCTTGAAACAAGAAAAAAAAAATCACGTGATACACAAGATTTCATTGAGGGGAGAAGAAAGACGATTGCAAAACCTATTTCATTGACGAGCGAAGAAACAAGATTTCATAGAGAGAAGAAGAAAGACGGTTGCAGAACTTATTTCATTGACAGGCGAAGAAACAAGATTTCATAGAGAGGCGAAGAAATATGGCAGCGAATATCAATGAGAATTTTTCAAAAGTGCCATATGCCTGCCACATGCCTACCACATGAAAGTATGATTTATGTGGAGAAAACAATTGTCTCCTTATAAAACGATGAATGAGATGCCTAATGAAAATACATGTTTGAAAATACTGGATCTGGCGAAACATTAGGCATCAGGCGAAACATCTAATGCTAGCATTAGTCGACTATGAATTCCCATAACATGATTTTTAGCTGCTATTCCATTTTAACCTAATGAATTTAGTCTCTCTTCCTCGAGAAGAGGCCAATAATACCTCAAAACTAGCCATTGGCCAAAAAGTACGGTGCGAGTAGTTCATAGGATATTAGAAAAGCAGAAAGACAAAATCTCGCAAAAACTTTAGGTTTAATGTTACGAATTTCCGAGGGAACTAATAATAGACTAAAAAATTGATTACTATAGTATCTTGCCTGATGGCACGGACTAAAAAGAGCATTTTTTTACTTGTTATTTTTCATTGAGGTATATTATTCGATACAATGTTTATTATATTTGTTTTAGGTAAGATACCTAGTAAATAATAATATGTTTTCTTTTATTTTGTATTATTTTTTATTTTGATTAAATATATTGTACTGTATTTTATATATATATATATATATATAGTGAATTGAAGATTTAATTACGAAATTTTTCAAAAAAAAATTGTAATGTAGTTTAAATGTTTTACATTTTTGGATATTAGACATCATATTTATAGTTCTAATATCAAATTATGTGTAGAAATTATATACAAGATGCATGTATATATCCAGATTCTCCTGATCTAACAATATTTATCTTCTTACTAAATACAAAATCCTTCCACTGTTAATCTTTTGCGGAAATTTAAACTCAACTGAAAACACATGAAGAAATAAAAAACAATCGCACATAACACAGTTGTTTAAAGGGAAAGCCTGAAGCTGAAAACCCAAACTATAATATATTATGTATCATGGAGATCATGTAACAATATCATACAAATATTAGTACATCAAGCTCGCAGTACAATCAATCGTCACACACTAATCAGAAGAAATTTGCAAATCCATGCACTGATTTCTTGCCACCTGATAGCCTGCCTCCACTGCGCAATCCCTGCTGAAGAAGACCCCTGAATGAATTCAAATCTACCTTGCTTGCACTGCGCAATCCTCATTGGCAAATCCAATGTGTGTGTGGTGCAATCAATGCATCACTATAATCACAACGGATAGTCCATCTTTCCCTTTCACCTATCTCTCCACTGGGTCTCCACTGGAACTGACATGCGCTGTAGTTAACTGATGTATTTGTTTAGTTGATTAATGAGTTATTATGTGTGAATTAATTAACTAATTAATTCACTCCAATCTCACTAGTGTATCATTCAATTAGATTAGATACAACTAGCTCAACTGAGTTTAACTCCATTAACTGAGTTAAACTGAATAACAACTCCATGAACTACTCTTCCAACTCTGTCATAACTTTGCCACTTCAGTTCTAACTGAGTCCTCCATGCATGAACCACCAATAAACCCTAGGAATTGTGTAATTCCTTCAGCCCACTAATTTTCCAAATCTGTACACTGAAATTAAGTGCTCCAAGAGAATAAGTTGATGTTTATTGTCAGATTATTATTAAGAGCTAATAATAATCGACACTTCTATTTTTAGATCGACGATCTATAAATAGACTTCGCCCAATATTCTAAAAATATAATTTCATCTATTTTTCCAACGTGACCAACCATCCACAAATAGCATCCTGCAACTTCTGAAATATGATCACCATGTCAAAAAATAGACATAGTCTAACAATAGACTTACAACTAAAAATAGCCTGGGGGCCCACTTAGTGAAGGTGATTGATTTTCACTAAGCTCATCATCTTGTTGAATCTCAACATTATGGCACTATAAAGTGATCTTTAGCCATTTTGAACACTTTTTATGTTTAATTATAGAATTATAGAGTAGGCCAAACATATAAACCAATGTAGACGCTCAATTAATATAAACCTTTAAATGCACTTGAGATAATTTAAAGAATGGAAAATGAACAATAGCACATCATAAAGATTCACACAACACAGAGTGATTTTAATCTAGAAAGCATTAACTCAGAAAACCAACCAACCTTTGAGCTTCACTACTCTTATATTCTCAATCAAATATTTAGCTAGATTAGAATGAATGTTGACCATAGTCCGCACTTAAAACCAATGCGCTCATACATCACCCAAGCTTTATTGATCATGAGTGTTTCATTACTCTCATAAGCTTACATCATGCTATATTATAGGCATACAAAACCCTAATTCGTAGCTTCTTCAATCAGTACTCATGGATAAAACGTGTTGCTCAAGATCCCATGAATCTCGGAATTCCTAACTACCAACTAACATAGTTCCAACTATAGTCAATTCTTCAAATACCAATCTCAGTTGACCACATGAGTGTGCCCTATTGTGATCCCTTCGATTGCTATGGTCAATTATCAACTTCAATTAGATGCTCCATTACCTGTCAACTTGAATTGTGGTATTTTCTCTCGACTTCACTATTGTGTAGAAATTATACAAACAATATGTATACCAATGTATTCAATCTGATCATGCAATATACTAGAGAAATATATCGAATCCTTCTACAATTAATTTGTGGAAATTAAACACGATCGCACAATCACACCAAGTAAGAGAAAGAAAATCAATCCAAAACACAAGATCTTTTTCTGGGGAAAGCAATTGCTCAAAACCCCTCTATCTCTATTGTATAATGAACCAAGGAATCATGAATTAATACAATGCACTCTTATCAGAAGATTCTGTTGCACTCTACGAACTGTCTCACACTGATCTGGACAAAATCGACCAACACTTAGCCAATTTCCTACCTCTGCTCAGTCTTCCTTGCTTTCGCAATTCTAAGAACAATCAATCCCTATTAATTTGGAAATTCAACCTTCCAAAACTGCACAATACATCATGGGAAATCCTATGGTTGTCAAATTGTGTGCCGACAATTTACTAATAATACAACTGATAGATAACATCCTTCTAACCTCTGTCTCAACTGGGTCTTCATCAGAACTGACATGCATGTAGCTATTAATAGTAAATCATCAGTCACTTGACAAATCACAGCATGTGAATTAAATCTGATTTAATTCACTTGACCTCTCACTAGTGCAACAATCAGTTACAACTAGTTAGACTGACTTTAACTCACTTAATTGAGTTAACTGAATTTTCATGCATTAAAATAATACACTAACTGAAACTTGGACTCTAAAACAAATATAATCACCCTACATGCCTCACCAACCACCCTCAACTCGAATTTCATGAGCTAACTGATTCTATCACACTCAGTTAACTATTACAAGTGATTATGAGATAAGATTACAATTTATTGTCTAATTTATTTAAGGGATAAATAAATTTGACACATATTTCTTTCAATTTAATTAAGGAATAATTAAATCAAAACCTTGGCATGGTAGCCATTTCTGGGTGCCATTTTCTGCATGTTGTTCTGGATGCCAATTTCATTGTTTCTTGTTGCAAATTTCAACACTCCCTCTCAACAATAAAGGAATCAATATGTCCCGATCCGGTACCTTTGGAATGTTCTTGCATGCAACACTTATCTAATGTTGTTCACACATGCAACTATCCTGAAACTGAATAGCCTCCAAACAACTGAATCAATATAATGCATCTGTTATCAAAGTCTTCTGACTGCTGATAGCTACTGCACATGTCTACTGGACTTTCTGTGCTGCTGACATTTGCATCCATGCACTCTGCAATGTTGCCAACTTTGATCTGCGCTCCAGTATCTAACACCTGTCACTCTAATTTATGTCCTCCTGACATCTGACTGCATCAATATAACTGATCCTTCATGCTACTGTTGTACTGTGAGCTCCTGGTATCCAGGTTTGATCCATGAGACACACAATCTCAACGAACCCTACCCAAATTTCTTCTTGGAATCAATTGTTCATATTCCCCCACCACACACCTGGAGGTATAGTTGCATGTACTCCCTTTGCCCATCTGGCTCAAAACTTCCCCCTCCTGGAGGTCTCTGCATGAGTGGACTCTTCCACTCGGTCTCCTCTCTGCTTCTCCAATTGTGGCTACTCCACAAACTTCTGAGACTGCTTCAAAGGCTGCATGTTAAGAGATAATTTCTCCCTCTCAACCACCAAGTCATTAACCATTGATTTTCTCCTCAAAGCCTTGCATTCATCCTCAACCTCGAGAGCATACAAGTTCTTGACTCTTGAACCGATCTGCTTCACCCGTCTCGAGGCTATGTGTTTAAGGAAAAATTTTCCCTTTCTAAACATCACTTCATAACCACGGTCCTCCAATACCACTACGGAGAAAATATTCTTCTTTATGCCTAGAACATACAAAACATCTACTAGTCTGAGATTAGAGCCATTCTCCCTCTGAAAGGTAATTGTACCTATGTCGATCGCGATATACCTCCCGTCATATCCAAACTCTCTTTTTTCTGTTGGAGGTCCTTCTCCTCCAAGTCACTGAAGATATCTCTATCCCCTGTCATATGGAACGAGGCACTGTTGTCTAAATACCACATGCATCCCATTACATTGTTGGCCATGCATGAAATGAGAGTAAAATCAAGCTCAAACCTTGAATCCAATGCTTCACCTACTACAACTGCAGGCTCCTTCTTGCTTGCCTTCTTCTATGGCCAATTTGTAACATAGTGCCCATGCTCGCGACAGTGAAAACATCTGATCTTAGACAAGTATTTCTTGCCCAATTCGCCTTGGGATTTCTTTCCCTTGGCCTTCTTTGCCATACCATCCAAGGCACAATCTTCCTTTTCATTAGTCTTGGATGAGGATCCATCCTTGGTATTCCTCCCGAATTCTTCTTGTACCAAATTCGACCAAAGTCGCTCCCAATCTGGTAACTTCTCAGTCTCATTTATCGAGTCCTGGTAACTATGCCAGCTCTTGGGAAGGCCTATAAGTGCTAGGCTCACCAATTCATCATCTGTTACGGTCACACCAACACTTCAAATCTCATCTCGACATTGAGTGAACTTCACCAAGTATGTTGGTACCATCTTTCCCTCCTCCTTCTTGATTTTCCTGAGCTTTTCCTTCAGCTCCAACTTCCTTTGGTCGCTACTTTTCTAAAACAGATATGTCAAGGCCTTCCACATAGCATATGGAGTTTCCTTTCCATGGAGACTTGAGACAATGTGATCTCGAACTCCCTCTAATAAGATCCTCCTCGCCCTTGCTACCTTCTTTTTCCAAGCATCAAGAAGAGCGACGTCTGCTGCTGTGAGCTTGGGAATATCATTATCAATGAATTCTTTCAACCCATTGTCCTCCAAAATTTCCTCCATTCTTTCTTTCCATGCGATATAATTAGAACTTCCCTCAAGTGCATATTCCAATATTAATCCATTGAAGGTCATCTTGATCCGCCTGTCGCACCAAAGAATATTTTTGCAAATTCGAAATTTGTTCAGCACAAACTCAATTTCTTCTCCACTATAGTGATTTCTGGCGCTCTGATACCATGTAGAAATTATACAAACAATATATATACCAATGTATTCAATCTAATCATGCAATATACTAGAGCAAGATATTGAATCCTTCTACAATTAATTTGTGGAAATTAAACATGACCGCACAATCACACCAAGTAAGAGAAAGCAAATCAATCCATAACACAAGATATTTTTCTGTGGAAATCAACTGCTCAAAACCCCTCTATCTCTATAATATAATGAACCAAGGAATCATAAAACAATACAATGCACTCTTCTCACAAGAGTCCAATGCACTCTACCAACTGTCTCACACTGATCCAGAAAAAATTGACCAACACTTAGCCAATTTCTTGCCTCTACACAACCTGCCTTTCTTACGCAATTCTAAGAACAAGTAATCCCTATTAATTAGGAAATTCAACTGATGCAAGGATTCTGCACAAAACAGATCCTTGCACACAATAATAGAGTGTATGTTTCCTTTATATAAAATCCTCAACCACAAACTTCAATAAAGTCTACTTAGACTCAATTCAAAATAAATATGGAGAGAAAGCCAAATAATAACTAAATAATTGCATAAAATACAACCAAAAATTACAAATGCAAACCCTTCCTTGGCTGAATATTACAATTGTTGGCCTCTTGGCTCTCGACCCTTTACATAAACTCTCACACCATTTCTCTCTATCTCTCTTTGTCTCTCTCTGTCCTCCATCCTCACACAAGCTTCATATTTATACATAATTATGGATTAATTTGAATCCATGATTTCCTCCACACAAATCTCAACCAAATCCTAAAATCTCTTTATCCCTTCTTTGACTCAACTAAGTTCCATTTAAGGAATTTCTAATCCCTCAAATATCTACCCAAAGAAATTCCACTCATATCCTCAATTTATTAAGAGAATATTTACAATAAACCTCACACTCAGATATTTCTCTCAATTTACTAAAAATGAGCATAATAATTTATAAAATAATTAAAAAGACATCACCCCCCTAATTACACAATATTTTAATGAAAATCAAGCAGGATGCTCCTGCATCAGACTCCCCATGTAGAGAAGTTTCCATAGACTCTTTCTATGAGGTCTGTCACTTTTTTGTAATAATGCAACAGCCACAAGTCTCCATGACTTGTTTCCTCTAGGATTCCAAACTCTGTTTTGCCACTGGTCTTTTAAAGTATCAACTCCATTGAATTTCCAGCATAGTACTTCCAGAATACTATTGAATGTAACTCTCGATTTTCTATACCACATCATCTTTATTTCGGGAATTACAGACTTGTATAAAATCACTGATACCCATTCTTCTAGTCTCCAAACTCTGAAAGAATCTCGAACTGGTTGTACATCAGCATCACTCATTCTATCAACCAGATTCCAACGGCCTCTCCAACAATTTCTTTCGGTAATTCCTCGGAGTAATTCCTCTTTGATTGATGCTTCCGTCTCCAATTGTGCTGAACACTCAACTTCCTGAAATAAAGAATAATAAATAATTTCTTCTTGATCACAATTATAGTCATTGACTGCTCCTATAGTAACAAATTTCTCATCCGATGTTGTACCTGCATTCATCAACAAACTATTAGTTTTAAAAATATAAGACCTTTCGGCCTCTTTTTTATGCTTCAAGCACCAATCTCCCATCATAGACCTTCTGGATTTCAATAAATCCTCTTTGGAATTGATGGTTGCTTTCATCTTTATCCTACTAGATCAGTACTTTTGTTTCCATTATGTCTCTAAGGACATAAATTTCTTGCTGCTCCTGATATTTCATCTCATCTCCAAATACTTTCTACTCAATTTCTCTGATTTCGACATCATATTTATTAATGTCGCCACCTGTACCCATAACCACATTATTATTTGAAAAGTTATAACATTCACTCAACTCTATAAATGTTAAAAACATTTCATCCCTATCATGCACAACAACTCCAATCTCTTCTGTATAAAGTTCTGCAAGCTTCACTTCTCCCTCAGGTTCCTTAAGCCATCGTTCCAAGAACTCTATTTCCATGTGAAATTTTTCCAGCATTTCATCACAACCTTCATTCTCAGTTTCATTCTTCTTCTGGCAATCTTCCTAAGTTATCATGGTTTCTGTATCATCACATTGCAAAATTTTGTCATCAATTTCATTAAACAAATTCATTTGTTTACCTCCTTAGAATATCACTTCGACATTTTCATTATGCTTCTGCTCCATAACAGCTTCAACTGGTTGTCTTACACCAAACAAGAACTCATCTATGCATTCTTTCTGCTGCAACAAATTAGTACCTACCTCCTCTGAAAGGCATTCTCCATCATACTTCACCTCAAGAGCTTCATTCATCTCTGTGACAGTTTCACCAAACTATCCATCATCTTCTGCACATCCTGCAAACATACACAAACTATGAGTTTTAAAAATACAAGTCTTCATAGCCTCATCTGCTTCTCTTGTCAACATATCTTCCATATATTCTAAACTATTCCAATAGTCCATGAGATATTTCTCATTGATCTCTTCAACCAGAATTTCACCCTGTTCTGGGCCACAAATGGAAACTTCCATTTTCAACTCAGCCTCTCTGAGTTCTTCACATCTCAATTGCACACTCATCATCTGCTCGAGCTTCCTCAGCTCTTCTGTCAACTGTATGTTTACCTGTTGTCCCCTCTTTTCATGTAGCCTCTGCCATTTCACTTTCTTCCTCATGGTCTAACCATGTCTCTGGTTTTTCTTGTTTCTCTGCAACAATTCCATCAATAACTCAAGGTGAACTATTATCTCAACTTTCTCCCTCTCATACTCTTCATCAGTCAACTACTTACATATGCCATTTGCCTTGGAATCTTCCTTCTTCTTTCTTTTGTTGCAGTCTTTCTCAGAACCTCTAAAATGACTATCAATAGTCATCTTCTCCTCCTTTGTGAACTTCATCTATTCACATGTGGATTTCATTTGAATCCACTTTTCAGCAAGTCTCCATACTTGTCATCCAATAATACAAGCTCTCTTCCCGCGCTTGACCTCTTTCGATTATTCGTCTTGGAATCATTTCTGGGCAACCCTCTTGCTCCTCTTTGCTGCAAAACAACAACTGCAATATTTCATGTGTTACAATGACTAACTCTTTGGGTGTCGGGCTCCACTGATCATGCACCCAATTACATTCAAAACTTTGACTTGGCTTACGACACTTTGACTCCATACTTTACATCAACTCTTGATCTTGGATGAAAAATACACCCTCTTGTACAATAACTCAATGGTTTAACTTGACTCAAGATATCCAAATTTTCATTTGACCTTAACATCTGATTTGACCTCAAGGCTTGACCCATTAATTACAATAGTGGATATTTTGACTCTAATTCAAGTTATACAACATACCAATGAACATCCACCCTTAATACATTTTCATGATGTAAAATCTTCACTCTCTCTCATACTCCATTCTTATGAAAATATCACAAGTCACCAGTTACATCATCTCCCATTATCATTTACTCACATGATACCTAAGCCTTTAAATCGAAATGCAATCCACTTTTCCCAAGATTTATTTTATGATGAAATGAATTATCATACCTTCAAGGTTATTTAATAACTTTTTCTTTGCAATTTCAACTTTTTGGATTTCATTCTTCTATGTCGTTCTTATCACTGTGAATATTTTCATTCCCTACAGACCATAACCTCTTCAACACGCTCATCCTCTTAGTGCAAACAGTTTCCACTGCACTATCTTCTAAACATAACAATGTGAACACTTTCACATGCGCCACAAGCAACGATCAATCATAATATTTAACTCATGGAAATCATAGATGCTCCTTTACAAGCTTGCTCCTTCATGTAGATCACAGTTATCATGACCACAAAACGGTATGCCACAACCATGCTTCAATCATATCAATTTCTAAGAGGGATTTCAATTCCATTTCTTAAACTTTGGATTGATTTCACTCTTTCATAATATTTACAAACAAATTAACTTTTCGAGTATGGCAAGGGAAAATTAATAATCCAATTTTTAAGAACACCTTTAATCATATTGATTCATTCAATGAGCACTTACCTTAGAGTCTCCTTGCGTTCTCCACATGACCAACATAACCCTCAGCAATTACCACTGATCCTCACACATTTCTAATATTATTTCTCATACCAGCAACGCTCAAAAAACATTATGCAAACAATGTATCTTCTTCTCGCACACAAACACTAGATTTGACAACTCCACGAACAGCCTATGGGATTTTTTTTCCAGATTTGTACTTCGAATTGAACAATTTCTGAGGATCCCTTGCAACTTAGACACTATTTAATGCAAAACACCAAATTTAAATAATCCACTCACCCTAGCGAATTCTATGGGGTTATAAAATTCTGAAAACAAAAGCTTTCATACAACTTTTCCATTTGTGTGATACATGTTCAATCACCATTCCTTTTTTTGGAGTCTACAATCAACCCTTTATGCGCGATTAAAATAGTGTTAAATTCCACGATTTGAAAACCCAGTTAGTGCCTTTACCTGTAGCATCTTCCTTCGTGCTCTTTCTACTCTTTACAGATTTCAACGGCAACACTACCATGCATCTCCTGGTCTCAGTGCTTGCTCCATTTCCTGTAGCAAGTGCCTTCAATGTTGGACCTCCCTTCTTTCAACACTGGCACACAACACACCATTGTGCCTATCCTTGAAGGTCGCATGTTTAATCTGCAGTCACCAAACTCGATAACTGAAAACTCCAACAACCTACTTTGAAAGAAATGATAGAAAGGATTACTGTAATTTAAGTTCTAAAAAAATGAAGAGAATACAGGCTTGATGACGAAGTTACGCTTATCAGACATCAAGATCGAATCCAGAGTTTGTGCTTCTCTTTTGGCTTTCATTTCAGCCTCAAACGCACCTGCCTTTTCTTCACGTCCTTCATCAATCCCAACATCTATGCCTTCTTCATAGTGTTTATCGGTGGCATCGTGGTCATTCTCAGAAAATGAGTCTTCCCCGTAACTGTCACCGTGGTATATTGATCTTCATCGGCGGTATCAATTGTTTTCCCATGTTTTTTGATTTCCTTCTCCAACATTTCAAAAATGTACATCAATAAAGGAATAGTCCTTGGATTCGTAGGTTTTTACAGAATATGTGGCATTGGTCACTACCTTCCCATCTGGATGAACCTGCAACCATATGCCCAATACGTAGAAAAAAAAACAAGACGACTATCTTGGTCTTACCCATAATTTATGAGCTCCTGGGCAAGAGAACCCAACGTTGTCATGTGGGATCAAAATCTTCCCATCAATGTTCCTCCTCATCTACTAAATAGCCCATTTTTTTTACAAATCCTGCTTCAACTGGTTTTGGCTCCCCGCTGACTCTGGTTCTGCTTACCCTCAGTAACTTTAACAGAAATGAACGTGACTCATATTCGCAGGTTCAAGAGGAAGATTGACTTCAGAAGCCAAACCACTTTCGCCTTGTTCTATCAATGTCTCTATGCATAAAGGGCTACCAATGAAAAATGCAGCATTAGGATAAATCCTCCATCAACCATGACAGTGATTTCTTCACGCTACAATTAATCTGTGCTCTCACTCACAAATATCAGCTTCGTCGGTGCTACAATGCAGCTCCAAGATTCGACATATCAATCCGCATATCCACACTTCACCAAATCCATAGCATAAATATGCACGCACCAACCACCTCGAACAAGTTCTCCACCCAACTTCCGCCTTTGGCTCTGATACCAAATGATGCAGGGATTCTGCACAAAACATATCCTTGCGCACAATAATAGAGTGTGTGTTTCCTTTATATAAAATCCTCAATCACAAACTTCAATAAACTCTACTTAGACTCGATTCAAAATACATCTGAAGAGAGAGCCAAATAATAACTAAATAATTGCATAAAATACAACCAAAAATCACAAATGCAAACCCTTCCTTGGCCGATTGTTGGCCTCTTAGCTCTCGGCCCTTTACATAAACTCTCACACCATTTCTCTCCATCTCTTTGTTTCTCTCTTTGTCCTCCATCCTCACACAAGCTTCATATTTATACATAATTATGGATTAATTTGAATCCATGATTTCCTCCACATAAATCTCAACCAAATCCTACAATATCTTTATCCCTTCTTTGACTAAACTAAGTTCCATTTAAGGAATTTCTAATCCCTAAAATATCTACCCAAACAAATTCCACTCATATCCTCAATTTATTAAGAGAATATTTACAATAAACCTCACACTCAGATATTTCTCTCAATTTATTAAAAAAGAGCATAATAATTTATAAAATAATTAAAAATACATCACCCCCTAATTACACAATATTTTAATGAAAAACAAGCAGAATTCTCTTGCATCACATTTGGTCTTAAATAAAACTTTAAGTTGACTGCTAAAACAGTCATGTACAGAAATTTTCGTAGCTTACTTTAGTAGCGAGATTGTTTTTGTCCTTTGTCTTTTCCTTTTGCCACCTCTACTGGTCAAAAAATGTTTTTCATTTCAAAATTAGTGAATACCATCAACCTCCCTCCTTGGATCTTCAAAAAACTGTTTTTATAGGCAAAAAAGCATCTTCAGAAATTTCGTAGCGTTTTTTGGCCTTCAAGCCTGGAGCATGCTACAAAACTACTTGATAATGGAAAAAATTCCAAAATCTTCCTTTTTATTCCAAATTTCATCTATAGGTCCGAAAAGTGATATAATGAAATATTATTATGCAAATTTTCCTCTTACCCTCTTCAAAAATATCATTTTCACCTTTAGCAAGTTTATTCATCACTAAAATGATACTATTTTTCCTGAAAACATAGAGTTCAGAGACGAGCTCTTATCTCCCTATCCTTGATATATGCTGCAAAACTGAATGAGGTTATGGTAGGTTAGTATGTATTTAAGAAAAATCTCTCTTATGTTTTTTAAAACCATCTCCAACTGTCCAGAATCTGCATTCTAAAAACATGTATAAAACAGGAAAATTTTGCATTATGAAAATAGAGCCAAAAGACATCCATGAATCTACAAATTTGTAGTACTTATGAAAAAAGTGAAAGAGGTTAACGTTATTTGATATGTTATTGAAAATAACCTCTCTCAATTTCGTAAAATACCTCATTTTTTGCCCAAAAACTTCCCTTGAAGTTGACTTCTCAAAAGTCAAAAAAACAGAGAAATCCTCATATTCGCTATGAAATTATTAGCCAGTTTCGTAGTGAAATCTGCCTATTTTTCACTGAATTTTCTACGCAATTGTGTAAAACTAGCTAGTGGCTCACGTTTTTAATTTGAAGGCATGGGTGTGAAAACAAAAGGACATGGATTGTAGCTAACTGACATGACATGACTCACGGTGTTTTTTTTTTTACATAGAATAAACATGATTTGGTAAATTCTTGATCAAAGATTTGACCCAGCATGAAACCTATGGTGACCTTATCTAAACAAATTTTGAAATTTTTGAGTGTGATAACAGTGGCTCCAGTGGGGATGTTGTGCCCCTAGGGTACAGCAAAGAACTTGTAGTTCCAGTTCTACCTCCATTAGGTTGCTCCCATATTCAAAATGAAAACTTGCAACCTGTTCTGACCTGTAATATTGGCACTGAAAAAATAACTAGTAGTTCTAGTGCCACCTCCATTGGGCTGCTCCCATCTTCAAAATGAAAACTTGCAACCTATTCTGACCTGTAACTTTAGCACTGAAAAAACCAGTAGCTGCTAAAGAACTAAAAGTACACGTGCTGAATTTAAAATTGAAACTAACAAAATTCTTGATCTTCAAAGTTGTTTATATACAAATGATCCTAATTTACTTGCTCAGCATAAAAACTGAATCAACTGATGTCACACTTCCAATGAAGCCAATCAAGAAGTTGATTACTTGATTGGAATGGACATTCCACTTCTCTGATCATAAAACCATTCCTGAGATATGACAACTTGTTCCATCATCTGAATTTGTATACATAATTGAAATTCATTCCTATAGAAGATTCTAGTAGAGTTGTGAAAGGATCTTTGAGAGTATGCGCGAATAATTCTTGTTGATCAAAAAAAAAGTGTGAGTAAATATGATCCTTTGATGGTGTTCCTTGTTCAGATTCTTCATTATAACCCTTGTGACCTTTCTCAAATAAAAAGGAAAAAATCTCATGATCATTATTTTCATTTGAGAGGAAGAAATACTTGGAGTACTCTTGAACACCTTCAAAAATAACTGCCTCAGCATGTACCAAGGAAATTTCTAAAGGCAACTCTTCATATGATTCAACAAGCATACCCATATGATTGTCTAAAATTTTCTTCATTTGATGTAGGTTGATGCAAGGAATGACATGAAGAATAAATTTCTTCCTTTACCTGAGGATTATAGCAATTATCTTCCAGTATTTCCTCTTGTTGTTTGAAATGATTCTCATATTCTTAATGATCAAAATATTGACAAGTCTGCTGCAACTTTTCATCTATCTCAGAGGATGTAACATGATTTTCATAAATAAAATCCTGTTGGGTTTCATTTTCATCCAAGAGAGAGGCTATCCTTTCTTCTTGGTGATGAAAGAGATTGTCATGAAGGGCCTCTAAAATTTCCTCATCCATGAACTCATCATATTCATAACAATTCTCCAAATATTCAATAAAACTCACACAATGTTTACAGCATTCTTTGACCAGCAATAAGGAAGAATGACATTATTTATACAACTCATAAAATTCAACATGGAAATCAGCAAGAGAATATAATGAACCATTTGGTAGACTTTCATACCAAGACCATACTTTTCCTTCTAAATTGACCATAAACATCTTCATGAGACAATCCTCAGGGAACTGAACCTTAAGTCTGTGTACATGCATATGGAATCTAACCAAATGAAGAGTAGCATTGTCTTTCTTTCCATTTTTAAATATGGGAAGATCAGTTAACCAATCGACCTTTGGCATAGGATTTGGAAAACCATGGATGTGAGACCGATTCATAGGGGCATACCTGGCATTTATTCTTGCAATGGAACTCATCTTGGAACTTCATCGAGCTACTGATCCTCAAGCAGTGGGGTCACTTTCCAATTGATTATTTGATGTGTGGAGTCGCCAGAGCAGAAATACAGCCAATATGTGTCTAATTTTATGTTTCTCTCAGACCTTAGAACTAAAACTTTGTCGTTCTTCCCAGGGAAAACTTACATCTTCGGTCCCCGGAAATGGTGCCAAAATGTTATCACCAAATTGAGTCCTTTTGAGCTGCTGCAATGGTCAACTTGGAGTAACTGTTTCAAACCATATTTTGACTAAATGTTAACCTCTTTAGCCTAAGAGGGCTCTCTCAACTTATCAAAGGATTTGCAATGAAAACTCTACTAGATGGCTAACTCTATGATAATGACTTGATTGTATATGATTGCAAGTGGAAAATTTAGAGGATTTTCTACCATTGGGATTATGGAGTCATTGTAAACCTCAATTAGGGCTTATGGAGTCGTTGTAAACCTCAATTACAAAACAGAAAATGTCATGGAAGCCAAGGCACTTATATTCTTATCAAATCACACATAAAGGACAAAACAACAACTACTGCGTGCAGGAAATTGGATCATATTACTGAATTCCAAGTGATTACACATGAGCCACTACATAAATATCAGAATGAATAAGATAAACAAGCATAGATAAGAACATGCAATGAATCTTGGGTCTGAAACAAGTTGCTGCAAAAGTATATTACTGATACTGAAAGATTACAATAGTAGTGCATACCTAACATCTGCCAACCCCCTTCTAACTCTAAAACTCCTCTCATTTATAGAATGAGAACTCGTAAAAATGATTTTTCACCTTACTCACCTCAAATTCTCACCTTAGAGACCTATTTCAAACATGATTCCATCACTTGGAGACATCCTAAGGATAATTCTGTTTTCGCAGAGTTTGAAGACAAAAAGGACTCTTCTTTCATTATTAGTTCAACAAATCATTTTAATAACCCTTATCAACTGCAACCAACTAATTTTCTAAGTGTACTAGACTGATGATGTGTCATTATGCCACGTGGATGTTGATTTGGACCTCCTCCAAGTCGAATTTTTACAATTTTTTCACAAATTTGGTTAGTGAAAATTCTGAAAAATAGGCTTCAAATATGAGTGTATAATTTCCAAACCATGATGGCTTTGCAGAAACTAAGAGAGGTTTTTGTACATGCACCTGTGCTGAAGAAAAACCACTTTCATGTTTCCAAAATACTTTTCATTTGGTCTTAAATCAAACTTGAAGTTGACTGCTGGAACAGTCATGTACAAAAATTTTCGTAGCGTAGTTTAGTAGCGAGGTTGTTTTTGTCTGTTGTATTTTCCTTCTGCCACCTCTACTGGTCAAACAATGTTTTTTAGGTCAAAATCAGTGAACACCATCAATCTCCCTCCTTGGATCTTCAAAAAACTATTTTATAGGAAAAAAAGAATCTTCAGAAATTTTGTAGTGTTTTTTGGCCTTCAAGCTTGGAGCACGCTACGAAACTACTTGATAATGGAGAAATTTCCAAAATCTTCATTTTTCTTCCAAATTTCATCTATAGGTCTGAAAAGTGATATAATGAAATATTATCATGCAAACTTGCCTCTTTCCCTCTTCAAAAAGCATCATTTTCACCTTTAGCAAGTTTATTCATCACTAAAATGACTCTGTTTTTTCTGAAAACATAGGGTTGAAAGATGAGCTCTTAAATCCCTATCCTTGATATATGTTACAAAACTTAAGGATTTTTTTGTAGGTAAGTATGACTTGAAGAAAAACCTCTCTTGGTTTTTTGAAAACCATCTCCAGCTGTCCAGAATCTGCATTCTAAAAACATGTATAAAACAGGAAAATTCTACATTATGAAAATAGATCTGAAATACATCCTTGAATCTCCCAATTTGTAGCACCTTTGAAAAAATTGAAAGAGGTTAATGTTATTTGATATGTTCTTGATAATAACCTCTCTCAGTTTCTTAAAATACTTCTCTGTTTTCCCAAAAAATTCCCTTGAAGTTGACTGCTCAAAAGTCAAAAAACAGATAAATCCTCATATTCGCTACAAAATTATTAGGTAGTTTTGTAGCGAAATCTGCCTGTTTTGCACTAAATTCACTACGAAATTGTGTAAAAATGGCTAGTGGCTCACTTTTTTAATTTGAAGGCATGGGTGTGAAAACATAAAGACATGGAGTGTATTTGACTGACATGACATGACTCATGGTGTTTTTCTTTTTACATAGGATAAACATGATCTGGTAAATTCTTCATCAAAGATTTGACCCAACATGAAACCTATGGTGACCTTATCAAAACAAATTTTGAAAATTTTAAGTGATAAAAAACACCACCACTCCTACTTACCGCCAATTTCCATTGCAAACAACCATTACCACCATCGTTGTAGCCTTCATTGGTTTTTTTCACTATCGTCGCCAACCTTTGTCCAACACCACTAGACTAAATACTCCACCACTGAAATAATTGACACCCAACCAGTCCAAGCCAAACCAGATAACCACAACTTCGTATGTAGCCGCCTTCATCGTGCAATGAACCACGGTCATTTTCACCCAGACCAGCTGCCACTACTCTTCAAGCTGAAAAAAATGAAGAAGCCTCTCGACTTAAAGACCAAAATGAAAAACTATTGACGCATATTAAGAAGCTTAAAAAGGACAATAATTCATTTGAAAACAAGGTACAACAACTTATCGAGAAGGAAGCATTGAATGTATAATTCCAAATTGAAGAGAAAGGAATAAATTTCAATACATTCAATATCACAACTCAAGAAGAAGACAATCCAATTGAAGAAAAAATACACTTAGATGTTGCATTTTAGACGATGAACATCCCAAGTGAAGGTTTTGTAACCAATTGAACAACATCATCATATGAAGTAAATTCGAATCTTGCCACACACATCATAAAAGAAGGAAAATCCAAAAGAACTCCTCATCTACATCTGAATCACAAGAATATACATCTCAATCAATATACAAATTTGCATCACTTAGAATATAAACAACAAACCTATGTTGGTAAGGATATTGAATTGTGCACAACTCAGTCCAGTGATAACAATTCATCACAAGTCTCCAGTAATCAAAAGATTCCACAGAAGATTAATTTAGGATGGTTGGATCCTTCCTTCGTACGACAATTTTTTATATCACTCCAAGGATCATATCAACGTGTATCAACAAAGATGACAGTTCTGAGACAAGAAGACATTCAAAATTTAAAAAATTAAAGAGATCAAGTATTTTCATCAGTAATCTTTGAGGACAAATATTTTTGAAGAGGAAGGAAATGTTATGAATAAAATATAGATATAAAAAATGTAAATTTAAATAATAATAACATATCATAAATAATTATTAATTAGTAATTAGTTAATGAAGAGGTATGTCCCTAAAGACATGAGCGTTCATAAAGGGACACATGCCTAGGTTATATAAGCAAACCCTCACTCTCAATTGTATCATCATTCTTATTCATACATTTTCATATATATTCTTGTATCTTTAATGGAGATCTTCATATTCCAAGTCTTATGGGGTATTTAACTTTAAGTACGAACCTTTTTTGGTACAGAAGAATTCCTTTCAAATTCTAAGTGTCTGCTCATGGAATCAACCATTATGATATAAAGAAATGGGAATACTGGAAAACCTTTCCTCAAACCTCGTGAGGCCTTGAAGAAGTTTTCTACTCTACCATTGATTAAGGTAGCTATCCATGGTGAAGAAATGCACAGCGCCATCCACTGCATAAATTTTTCATTAAACCATTTTGTGCATAACCTTGAAAATAAATTAATGTATCACCCAATCAAATGAATTTTCCATGTCTAATTTTATGATCAAGCCTTGATCTCCCCTTATCCAACTAGAATGCACTGATTCTTGTATCAAAATGATGCTATCAAAAAAATTTCAGCTAGGGACGAAACCTCCTTGATTTATCAAAATTAATTAGGGGAGAAATTTCTTAAGATGAGAAGAAAAATTTTGGAGATGATTTTTTAAGAAACATTACAAAGAGAGATTGGACGAAAATGAGAAAAGGAGGAGCGGTTAGATTCTTTTGGGATTAAGGCCAAAAAGGAAGAATTTATTTTTCCTCCCATGCATAAGTGCTTAAGAGAATATCCAATCATTCTGCAAAGGTCTTGGTTAATCAAATCCAAAAATTGTTGATAAAAGCCGACAGAGAATCCATTTGGACCCAAAGCCTTATCCGAGTGAAGAGAGAAAGCAATATTTATAATTTCCTCCACGAAGGGTGTCGCTATGAGTAGGACATTCATTTCCACTGTGAATAAGGTGGGCATGTTTTCAAGCATGAATTCTTCATCTTCCAAATACCTTGGGATAGTGCATTGGTATATATTGTTGAAGTGTAGTGTAGAAACATTTTTTATAGCTTGAAAATCCATGATTTTCTTCCCTTGCAGATGGATCTAAAAAATGTTGTTTTTACTTTCTCTGAATTTATCTTGTTTGTGGAAGAATTTTTTGGTTTGATCCCATTCCTAGAGCCAAATTCTGTGATACTTGAGCCTCCAATATTCTTCCTATTTCATTAGAAGTGAGTGGTAGGACTTAAAATTTCTAGTTTCTTTATGCACGCCTTCAATTGTAACTGGTGTGGTTTCTATTTCCCCTTGAAGAGAGTAAGTTGTTATTCCACTTCTTTTAAATAGTGATATCTCTTTGTTTTTCCTTACTTTAGCCATTTTTTAATACATATCTTTAGTCACTAGATCTTAGCTTCCAAAATGGTAATAAGGCTTCCCTCCACCCATTTAGACAAAGAAGCTTCCACAATGTCCTTAAAACTAGAACAGTGGAGCCAAAGGGGAGAGAAACGAAAGGGGATTGGGCCATAATTCAAGGGGGGGTGAATGAGAGAGAAGGATGGGATGATGGCCATATCCATTCCAAAGGAGGATGAAGGAGTGCAAAGAAATTTTTAGGAATAGGAAATTATCTGAAGCTAGGAAGCGATCCAAGTGAGCATCTATATGACTAGGGATAATGCACTTGTTGTTCCAGGTGTAAAAAAACATGGGTGGATTGACATAAAAAATATTAAGATATTATATAAGATCTTCCATGTCTTCTTGAAAGGGGTCTCTAACCACAAAAAACCCCTTATTTTCTTTTTGATTTGGAGTTGTGTTGAAATCCTCTCTAATGCTACAATTTTGCCCAAATTCATTGTTTTTAAGCTGAATGAGGGATTTCAAACATTATTTTTTTTTCTCGAAAGTGGATCGACATATATAAATTTATGACTGTGAATACCTGGTCAAGATTCAAAATCCTAAGAGAGGTTACAACCCAGTGAGTGGTATTTAAAGAATTCAAAAGTTTCATCTCATTTGGTTTCCGTAATGTGCAAATCCCTCGTGAAGCTCCATGAGAGTCAACTGCTACCAATTTACTATGATTCCATATTTTGATATGCTTAGATGAGATCCCTTTCTCACCTAATTTTGTCTCCTAGAGGCCCACTGAGGGTTTTATTTAAGGATCATAGACTTTTCTTCCTCTATTATTTTTTTAGATCCAAGGCCCCTACAATTATATGAGATAATATTCATAATTTACACTTGGAGGAAGATGTCCCCTTGTCAGAGCCTGTAATATCTCCTTTTTTCCCTCCTCTGCTCTCAAGATCAGATAGTTGTCGAGGAATAGTATGTTAGAATCCAAGCTCCTCGTATTTTTTGGTTTTCTCAATCATGATCTCGTTGTTAGATTTATGTTTTGATCTTTGGTATCTCCTTGCTACCTCATTAGCCATCTCCTTCTTATATTTTTTTTCCGTTGAACTGGTATTGATGATTGGGCCCATGACTTCCTTGGATGATAAAAATTCCTCTTCTTCTTCAGATTGAACTTCAGAGCTACTAATTGAACCCTTAATAATGGGAGGGTTTTCAGGCGGGGTCAACCCTTGATTCATGGAGGAGGAAAACCCATGTTGAGGAGAAGGTCCTTTGGGAATAGGCTGGGATGGCTCTCCATTTTTTAGACCTCCTGAGAGAACATCATAGTGATTTTCTCCTGAAACTTCCCTCTCGACTAGGCACACCTAAATCTAGATATTCATTCTTCGTACCTTGGACGTCTTTGGAGACTGATGTTTCGACGACCTAAGTAGGTTGTTGTTGTTGTTGGTTATTTCCTATTCTTCTTTTAGCTTGCTTCCCTTGTTCATTTTGTTCACCCTGTTTCTCCTGATTGACTTACGTTTTGGGGAATCCTTGTGCAAAGTACCCATATTCATGGCAAACTTTGCACTTAAAAGGAAGTTGATTATAGTCCACTTCCTACACATGAGACTATTTTTTCATGAAAATGTTGATTTTCCTCTACAGACATTTGTCTATATCTACTTCCACACATATATGAGAATAAGAAAATAAATTGTCTCTAGGTTTTGCACAATCAATGTATTTCCCCAGAGAGTTGTCGGTCAATCTGAAAGTTTCATCATTACAACAATGCAAGGGAAAATAAGGCAAACTTACCCAGATAGGGATTATTGTAGGGATATCACAATCTCGATTAAATTTAGGGTCCCATCAGTCCAGATATAGCCCTTAGGCTCCCATAAAATATGGTCCACTTCTGAAAATGAGATATCTATAAAACTTGTTCTCGAAATAGAAATTGAATAAATCCTTACCAAAAAAGGATGACACAACTTCACCCTTGATGATGGGTTTCCAGTGTTTTTCAATATAGGTGCTGACAGTGTGAGGGGAATACCATTAACCCATAAGCTGCCCAACAAGACCCCGATATTCCAGCTGAAGGGCGTAGATTCGGGCTTTAGGGGCTTTGATCTCGATCTTTGGGATCTCATCAAGTTTTTTCACAAAGCATGAAGGGTCAGATATTTGAAACTTTGGGCCAAATGCGAAGAGGGAGTTGAAGTTTGTTATCTCCCAAGAAAGGGAAAAATCTTGGGTCGTCTTAGCCATGATTGGTTGTCTGGCCAGAGGAACAAAGGCACCGTCGGACGAATCAGAAGAGAATGGCAAATTAGATGCAAGAACCAACAAAATGAAGGTTCAGACATCAAGATCTAACAAGGCTCAGGTCTGTAGGCCCAAGCAGTAGACCTGAATCAAACACTTTATTTTATCTTTTAAATTTATTATTAATATTATTAAATATGATTACTATTTCTTCTTCATAATTATAATTATTATTAATTGGATTATCATAATAATATTATTATAATAATATACTAATTATTATTATAATATAAATTATAAATAAAATGTTATAATATTAAGTATTAATAATAATAATATTATCAATAATTTTTTCATTTATTTTTTTTGGGTTTATTAGAATAATAATAATAATAATCCCGGACGCGGGTGTTAGAAGGCACGATGGACTGCATGCGAGGGGACAGATGACTCCCATTAGCAAGCCACTTGCCTCATTTTCTCCTCCCCCCCCCCCTCCTTATCTTAATGCAGAAGCGTGTGATGGGTATTGTCTCGGGTTGGAAAGTCATCGGTGGGCTGATGGGAATGTTGACAGTCAT
Source organism: Pinus albicaulis (assembly GCA_034641835.2). Classification (NCBI taxonomy): domain Eukaryota; kingdom Viridiplantae; phylum Streptophyta; class Pinopsida; order Pinales; family Pinaceae; genus Pinus; species Pinus albicaulis. Next base: position 1,461,126,015 of record CM076575.1, on the reverse strand, counting down.
TGATATGCAGGAGGGGCGTCACACAGAGTACAAAGATGAGGCTAGCTGCCAAGGAATGCACGCCTGATAATCTTCCCTCCTCACGAAGCTTACCCTTCAAGTCACCTTTAATCATGATTTTCATCCCATTGTGTTGAACGTCCTAGTGAGCTTCCATAGAAGGGTCTCCCGGGACAAGGTCTGGAAGAGGAGGACGCTCTGGTCTCTTTCCTGCATCTGGCCAACCCTCATGCCGAGGCGAAAAATGAGATGTATGTGTGGGGGACGCTTGGGTGTGTAGGTCCCTAATGATGATGATGAGGCCCCTTAGAAGTGGGAAGATTTCGGCTACACGCCCGACATCCCTCAGCACATTCGCTTCCAATTTTATGCACTGGATCTAGAAGCCCTAGCTAGTGTTGTGAAATCTCGAAGTACCATGGCAAGGCGCTACTGGCTCATGAAGATTTTTTTTCCCACCTCGCTGGTTCACTGTCAACTCTCAACGAATAGGCTAAATCACCAAAACATCCAAGGTAACCATGTGCTAGACAAAGCCTGCGAGGCCATGGACCTTATCTCTTATGACCATGAACTTTGTTTCCAGGTGGGAGGGCAGCAGGCAGCGGATATCTTCCACCCCCTACCTTTCGCTGCCCTCAAACCTCTGATTCCTACGGTGCTTGTGAGACCCAAGCCGAGGAGAACTAGATTGGGGCCAAGATCGTAGGTTAACAGGTTCCAGACATATGGGAGAGATGCAGACGCCTCCACCTCCTCTGCAAGTAGGTTGGTTGTCGAAGGTGATGGCAATGCTAGAAAGGGCATGGCAGATAAAAGGTTGGTAGCGATGCTCGCGATTAGTGGCGCTCCATCCCGCAACAAAATGTGTCGTAAAATAAAGTCTTGACAGTCTACATGCTGAGCGGGTGGCTGGTTACGTGGTCGAACCTAAGGACTCCGGGTATTCTCCTTCCAGCCCCTATGGTTGTTGGATTCTAGAGGAATTACCTCCCTAGTTTTAATGCTTTCTGGTGTCTGTCTGTCAATTTTGCAGGATCTCAAGTCTATCTTTTTTTTTCTATTAAACAGGATTGTATATATGTTTGTTTGGTTTCTAGTTATGCTTTTGAACATGTTGCGATTGGTGGGTTGGTTTCCCTCTATTAGGCAGCCCGCCAGTGCCAATTAAACTTTGATTTTGAATGTGTCAAGGGTTGACCGTCGCCGGCTCCCTTGAATACTCTTGTCACCTAGCCTTAATATATCTTTTGTACAATAATAGAATATCTGGAACTTTACAAAAAAAAAAATTATAATTATTATTACTATTATGATTATTTATTTACTTTAATATATATATATATATATTGGTAAATTAGGCTAATATATATTAATTCGAAAGGAGAGACAGTACATATGCTACAGGCTGGGTTGGTAAGCTGCATTTAACTAATGCCAGACTTTGTTGTGCAGATAAGGGGCTCCCTCTTGTAAAAATTTTAATACAAATTATGTATTGCCTAGATTCTCCTGATCTAACAATTATATGCCACTGTTAAATATAGAATCACTTCTACAAAAATCTTGCGGAATTTAAAACACGATCTCCAATTGCAATATCAAGAAGAAATATCAATCACACATAACACAGAGGTTTTTACCGAGAAAGCATAAAGCTAAAAATCCCACTATCATATATTATGTATATATCATGGATCATGAAACAATATCGTACAAAACTCTAATCCAAGAGCTCTTAGTACAATATACAATCGTCTCACACTGTCATACAAAATTGGCAAATTCATGTGCCAATTTACTGCCTCTAGACAGCCTGCCTCCACTACGCAATCCTAGCTAATACCAATCCCTGAATGAATGGAATCCTTCTTGCCTTGAATGCAAAATCCTCATGGGCACATCCAATGTGTGTGTGGTTGCATTAGTGCACCCACTAATGTCACAACTGATAGTCAAACTATCCCTTTCACCTACATCTCAACTAGGTCTCCACTGGATCTGACATGCATGTAGTTAACAGTAGTAAATCTTCAGTTGCATGCGAGAACACTAATTGTGAATTAATTAATAATTAATTCACTGATCTCTCACTAGTGTATCTTCAGTTACAACTAGCACAACTAAGTTTAACTCACTTAACTACACATCCAACTCCATTACAACTTTGAATCACTCAATTACAACTAAGTCCACTTGCATGTCCCACCAACCAACCTTTGAACTCGAATTTCCTATAGCTAACTGATTTTCCACTTCAATTAACTATTTCCAAGTGCTCATTGAGAATATATTATTGTTTATTGTCCAACTATTATTAAGGGATAATAATGGTCGACATGCATCTCTAAATAGAACTCGCACATACATCTATAAACAAATCATCATTTATAAATAAAATTTTCTCATCATCTATAAATAGAATTTGATCATCTATAAATAGACATCATATATATATATATATATATATATAGTTTTCTCATGCATCTAAAAATAGACCTCCACCTAAAAATAGTATAAGGCTCCGTCCTAGTGTAGGTGCATAATTTTCACTAGGATCTTCTTGTTGAATCTCAACACTCCCTCTCAACAAGAAAGGGATTATCCTTCACACCGATCTTACCTCTATGGTATTCAAATTTTCTCCTAGTGAGCACCTTTGTCAGAATATTTGCATCTTGATCTTCCATAGGAATGTGCTGAAGCAAAATGATCTTCCACTACACACAATCTCTGATATGATGATACCGGATATCTATATGCTTATATCTATCATGAAACATAGGATTAATCGAGATTTTAATGCAACTCTGATTATCATAATGAATCATTGTCGGATCTAAATGAGAACCAAACAAACCAACCAATATATTTCTCATCTAGATAGCCTCACATGTAGCTAGACTCGCTGCCATGTATTTCGCTTCCGCTGAACTGACTTCCACAGATCTCTATTTCCTGTTGTACCAAGAAACAGTTGTAGATTTGATACTAAAGATCCCCCCTGATGTGCTCTTTTTGTCCGTTGGGATGCCTACCAAATCTAAATCCATGAAGCCATGCAACTTCACCTCATCTGCATGTTTGTACCATAATCCATACTCAGATGTGCCCCTCGAGTATCTCAGGACATGCTTGCCCACCTTCCAAAAGAGCTTGGTAGGCTTAACCATTGCTTGACTTAGTTGGTTAACCGCATAGCATATGTCCAGTCTCGTGTTCACTAAATACATTAGCGAACCCACTAACTGTCGAGATAAAGTAGCATCCACTACCTCTCAAGATGTAGCATCCTCTTTCCTCTAGTTTCCTGGAAGAGGAGTATCCATGGGTTTGCAACCCTCCATGTGAAACTTACTTAGTATCTCCCTTGCATACTTGCCTTGAGACACAAAAATTCCACCATCTCGCTGCCATATTTCCAATCCAAGGAAATAATAAAGGAGGCCCATATCCTTCATCTCGAACTCCTTTGAAAGTTCCTCCTTGCATGAGTGTATCAGCTGCTCATCACTAATCAGTATTAAATCATCAACATAAAGAAAAATGATTAAAAGCTTTCCCTCCACCACAATTTGGTATAGGTTTGCATCTGCCTCACTTTTGGTGAAGCCCAGTCTGGTGAAATAGTTGTCTAACTGAGTGTACCAAGCATAGGGTGCTTGCTTTAGGCCATACAACGCTCTTTTGAGTCAGCACACATGTGACTCACTATTGAAGATCTACAATCCTTCAGGCTGCTCTATGTACACCGCTTCCTCAATGATCTCATTGAGAAACGCAGTCTTCACATCCATCTGATGAATGCGCCAACCCATCCTCATTGAGAGAGAAAGGGTGGTCCTTATGGAAGAATACCTTGTGACAGGTGAAAATTTTTCTTCATAATCAATCCTCTCTATCTGTGAGAAGCCCTGGGCCACAAATCTAGCCTTGTATTTCTCAACACTCCCATCAGAAGCTAGCTTTACCTTGTAGATCCATCTCGAACCTACCACTGATTTATCAACCGGCCTTGGAACAATTTCCCAAGCACTGTTTCTGACAATGGATTCATACTCCTCCACAAGTAAATCTACCCATGTGGGCTCCTGCACTGCTTCCTGAAAGGAAGATGGCTCAGTCACAATACATTTTCTCTTGAGAGCCATGTATCTAGTAAATCAGTTAGGAGATTTTCTTTGTCTGCGCTGTAAAGTAGGGGCTCCTACATTCTGAGCAGCATCAAGTCTCAGCCTATTAGCTTCTGTGGTACGCCTTTTGCTAGTTCTGATGTTTGGCTCTGTGTGAGTGGACTCCTCCACTCCATGAACCTCCTCCTGTGGCTGATCCACATCTAGAGACTCATCTTTGGGAACCAGCAGTTCCTCCTCCACATGCAAGTCCAGCTACCTCCAAAGCGACAACCGCATGGCTTTCCCCTCATCGAATTTTATATCCCATCGCATAACAGTCATCTTACTGTTAGGAAAATACACATGATAATTATGGGGTGTTTCTATGTACCCCACAAATATCCCAACTTCAGCAGTCGGCTCTAGCTTCTTCCTGGCATTCTTGGTCACATGTACATAAACAAATTAGCCAAAAATCTTAAAGTGAGAAACATCTGGTTTCTTACCAGTGAAATCTTCTTTAGGTGTACTCATGCCAAGTACTCTATGAGGACAACGATTTTGCACATAAATCACAGTGTTGCATGCTTCCACCCACAAATGCATTGGTAGGCCCTGATCATGCAACATTGCTCGTGTTGCACCCACGATCGTTCTATTCTTCCTCTTCGCGACCCCATTTTGTTGTGGGTTATGAGGCGCTATGGGTTCTCTTTGAATTCCTTCTTTGCTATAGAAGTCTTTGAATTCATTAGATATGTATTCTCCACCATTATCGCTCCTCAAAGCCTTCACTTGCTTCCCCGACTCTTTCTCCACCAATGCCTTAAACTCACAGAAATTTGAGAATGTTTGATCCTTCTTCTGCATGAATAAGATTCAGAATTTATGAGAAAATTCATCAACAAATATAACATAACACTTATGTTTTGATGTTGAAGCAACCGAGAATGGTCCACACACGTCTGTGTGAACTCTCTTCAAGATCACTGAAGCATGGTTCTCCTTTTCATGAAAGGTGGACTTTACATACTTCCCCATAGTGCAACCCTTGCACTGATCTAACTAAGCAAGTGTTCCCATTGGAAGTCCAGTAGATATTTTCCGCATGAATTTCAAGGCACCATGATGAAGATGGCCCAATCGCCTATGCCATAATTCGCCCTCATCCCAGCTCACCACTTTTTCCGCCTTTCCCATCATGGCGGTGCAGCCATCTACCTCTAGCTTGTAGATATTCTTAACTCGAATCCCTATCCTCTTGGTTTGACCCGTTGTTTTATGTTTCAGGAAAGCTTTTCCATCGTTGAAAACAACGTCATAGCCTTTATCCTCCAACATTGCAACTGAGACCAAGTTTTTCTTCAAACTTGGAACATGCATAACATCTTTCAATTGAAATGGTTTACCTGAATCCCTCTCAAAGGTAATGGTACTAATGCCAGTTGCACTGTATCATCCATCGTTACCCATCTCTATATGCATTTGGAGATCTTTCTCCTCCAAGTCACTGAAAATATCCTTATCTCCCGTTATGTGGAAGGAAGCGCCAATATCCAAATACCACACTGATCCCAATTCACTTGACACCATGCATGCGATCAAGGAGAATTCAAGTTCAAATTGTGAGGCAAGGGCCTCACCAGCTGCAGTTCCAGCAGCCTTCTTGTTCTTCTTCTTCTGCGGACAGTTAGTAGCGAGATGCCCATGTTCGTGACAGTGAAAACACTGCACCTTGGACAAATCTAGCTTCTTTCCTTTAGACTCGAATTTAGAATGGAATTTCTTCCCTTCCCCTTCCTTGCCTTGGTAGCCAAAGCACAATCCTCTTCATCATCATGCTTTGATGAAGAGCCATCTCTGGTGTTCCTCCTGAACTCCTTCTGCACTAGATCTAACCACAGTCGTTCCTAATCCGACAGTTTTTCCCATCCGTTGACAGAGTCTTCATAACCGTGCCAACTCTTAGGAAGTCCCAAGAGAGCCAAGCTAACCAAATCAGTGATTCCCACACTCCCCAATTCATCTCGACATTGGACAAACTTCGTGAGATACTTTGGAATGTTGTTGCCCTTTTCCATCTTGATCTTCCTGAGTTTATCTTTCAGCGCCAATTTCCAATGGTCGTTGTTGCTTTGGAAAATATTCATCAAAGCCTTCCAAATAGCATATGGTGTGGATTTCCCATGAATGCTTGAGACAATGTGGTATTGTACACCTTTAAAAAGAATCCTCCTCGCCTTTGCCACTTTCTTTTTCCATGCTTCAAGTAATGCAGCATCTGTCGAAGTGGGCTTAGGAATATCATTGTTAATGAACTCCTTCAAACCATTATCTTCGAGCACTGCCTCCATCCTGTCCTTCCAGGAAATGTAGTTCGAGTTTCCCTCGAGTGCATATTCTAACCGCAAGCCATTGAAAGCCATTTTGTTGTTTACTCAACTATAGCACCAAGAAAATCTTTCTGCAAATTCAAATTCTTTCCACCAACAAACTCAGCTCCTGCTTCAAAATTGCAATCTTCTAAGCTTCGATACCATGTAGAAATTTTAATACAAATTATGTATTGCATGGATTCTCCCAATCTAACAATTATATGCCATTTTTAAATACAAAATCGGTTCTACAAAAATCTTGCGGAATTTAAAATACGATCGCCAATTGCAATATCTAGAATAAAGATCAGTCACACATAACACAGATGTTTTTGCCGAGAAAGCATAAATCTAAAAACCCCACTATCATATATTATGTATATATCATGGATCATGAAACAATATCATACAAAATCTAATCCAAGAGCTCTCAGTACAATATACAATTGTCTCACACTGTCATACAAAAATTAGCAAATTCATGTGCCAATTTACTGCCTCCAGACAGCCTGCCTCCACTGCACAATCCTAGCTGATAGCAATCCCTGAATGAATGGAATCCTGCTTACCTTGACTACGCAATCTTCATTGGCACATCCAATGTGTGTGTGGTTACATGAGTGCACCCACTAATGTCACAATTGATAGTCAAACTGTCCCTTTCACCTACATCTCAACTGGGTCTCCACTGGATCTAACATGCATGTAGTTAACAGTAGTAAATCTTTAGTTGCATGTGAGACCACTAATTGTAAATTAATTAATAATTAATTCACTGATCTCTCACTAGTGTATCTTCAATTACAACTAGCACAACTGAGTTTAACTCACTTAACTACACATCCAACTCTGTTACAACTTTGAATCACTCAGTTACAACTAAGCCCACTTGCATGTCCCACCAACCAACCTTTGAACTCGAATTTCCTATAGCTAAATGATTTTCCACTTCATTTAACTATTTCCAAGTGCTCATTGAGAATAGATTATTGTTTATTGTCCAACTATTATTAAGGGATAATAATAGTCGACATGCATCTATAAATAGACATGCGATCTATAAATAGAACTCGCACATACATCTATAAATAGAATTTGCTCATCATCTATAAATAGAATTTTCTCATGCATCTAAAAATATATCTCCATCTAAAAATAGCATGAGGCTCCATCCTAGTGTAGGTGCATAATTTTAAGTAGGATATTCTTGTTGAATCTCAACACCTCTGTGGAGGAAACCAGCCCGGAAAGTACGTAAAACAAAAAATTACAAAATGTGTTGTAGCACTAGTGAAATAGAATTTTTTTAGTAGTAGCAAGCATGACAAAAAGCAAGGAAGAAATGAGTTGTTGCGCAGTCATTAGTCTTCGACTTCATCATCGTTGTTTGGATCTTCTTCCACTATGGGACAGGCGTACGCCTGCGCGGTAGGTTCCTCTTCAGTGGTGGGTGGACACGAAGGCTTGGAGACCAATGCGCAAAGGATGGGAGCCACTATGTATTCTGCATCAGGGACGCACATCCAGGTACCTTCTAAATCCATTATCCAAACATCTGTGTCATCCCCCTCATCTTCCTGGGTTGGAAGAGGCTCGGCCTTGCGAGGTAAGGGGTGCTCCTGGTGCGCAATGGTGGGCTTCCTTGGTCCACTACTACCTCTTTGCATAGCCTGCATGGGGGCCTCCTCCTCCTGATCAAGTTTGGGGCTCTGGGGAGCCTCTCTGGCGTGACTGCTTGAGGAGGAGCCTTCAATAGATTCTAGGCAACTATCTAGGCCTCAGTGGTATCATCCCGGGAGCGCTCCTCACTGGCCTCCTCGGATAGTTCTTTATCGTAGCCTAGGTGCCATGATCAGCTGAAGTAGCGGAGGTACGAAGCAAGGGGGATGCACAGCAAGGAGGGAGGTGCGTAGCAAGGTGCACAGCAAGGGGTGCGGGACAAAGGGTGCACTCAGGCTTATGAAACTAGCTGGACAGATGGTGCTGGGTAGAGGTGCGCAATCAAGGAGGAACGTAGCTCGGGAAATTCTCCGCAGCACAGCACTAAGGTGGAAAGGCTGCGCGGAAGACTGGGCATGCAGAAGGGCAAGAACTATAACAACAAATAAAACTAAAGGAGTTGATTGTGTCTCTTTGTGTTGAGTGGCCTTCCCTTTAATAGGCCTATGACACATGCGAAGAGGCTGAGCATAATTGTGCCTCGCATGCAGCTACATGCTGTAACAGTTTTCCTCAGAAGGCACATGCGATGAGTTATGGCCGATCAGCATGTCAATCCAGGTAATCATTCAGAACGATTGCGGCAGAGAGGTACCCTGGAGGGGGTGATGATGTCCAAGCGTGTCTTCATTATGCCTTATCTCTATCATCTCATGCAGATGATTGCTAGAGTGAGTTTCCACGTCGGGTGAGGACCTGCACTGCAAATCTTCATCCTTTTGGGCGTGGGAGAGGCAGTTGTCATGCATCCTTCTGTTGTCACCCGCATTCAGGGTATTTATTATTATTATTATTAGTATTATTATTATTATTTTCCAGCTATTGTTTTGTTAAAGCACTTTGTGTTTAAAAGTCATTACCTTGGAAAAAATTCAGTTATGTTAAGGGTAAAATCCCCATAAACTAACAAATTAAAAAAATGTTATTATTATTATTATTCTTATTAATTGGACTAATCAATTGGTTGGTCTAATACTCATGTGAGAGTTTATTTTGGCCACTACCACTGTATCGTTGGGACCTACAACCTATCCTCTCTAAAATATTTAAACTTTGAATTTCTTAATTTACACAATCTAAGAAACTTTTCGATTACTATTATTATTAATATTTTAATATAATATTATTAATAATTACTATATTTATTTAAATAATATTATTATTAAAAATAATAATAAGGGAATAATAAAAAACTTTTTCAAATAATGTTTCCCGTGGTTTAATTAAATATAGCGTCTTTTTCACAACATTCTCCTTATAATACAATTTTGTCCAAAAGCTACTTCATAAAATATATATATATATATATATATATATATATATATATATATATATATATATTCCACAAATCCAAGTTGTGGTGTTATTAAAGTTTTGATAATGTCAAAGATAATCCCAAAAATCAAATTCAACGAATTCAATGAGTGAACGTAATAAAAAGTGAAAGGCGTAGAATTTGGGATTTAATGAAATGAGTGGGTCAACGTCATTAAAGTGAAAGGATAGAATTTGGAGAGGATAGAAATTGTTTATTAGTTTCTCCCGAAGATGAGGATGAAATGATTATATTGATTTTTTCTGCTGAAGACCAAGTTGTTGCGGTATTGATTATATTATTAAAGTGGATGTATTAACGAGGATATATATATATAATAATAATAAATGTTTTTTGAGAAAATTTATTTACTATGGGTTGTTGTCTCTAAAATGTAAGTTGATTTATTTTTTTATTGAGTTATTAAATTGTTTTCAGATCACCATTGAGGAAGATGAGCTCTTAACTAAGCAAAATTAATTTTAGGATATATTTTTTTTGTTTAAGATAAAATTTTTCTATAATAAGAAATAGTGTGTTTTTCTAATCTTATTTTTTAAACATTTTTTTTAATTTATATTTATTTAGCTGTTTTTAGTAAGAGATGTTTTATGTGGAAGCCTAAATTCTTATATTTGCCTTCTCACTTGTGAGAAAGTTAACAATAATACTAAAGATAAAATTAGAATACCACACACCAAATCAAATGTATTAGATTTTAAATTTGATATTTTTCCTTTTTGGATAGTTGTAATTCAAATTCTTCCCCGAGTGGTTTAAAGAGAAACTTATTTGTAGTGACTTCGCTTAAGGGAAAGATTTTGCTAAAAAGGAACAAACTCTTTGAACCATATCCAAATAGAATAAAAACACAAATTATAATTTGTATCATAATAAGATACTATTATTTTGTCTTCTTTTATGAAAACAACAAACTAGGCATAAGGAATTAAATAAAAAACCTCAAGAAAATTAACTTTTTCAATAATGAGAGTCTTGATACCTTTGCAAGACACAAACAAGTAAGATGCTTTAATTTTTAAACAATTGAAATCATTATTTCAATGTCAACAATCAATTTTGATAAAGTCAAGTAAGATGTACTATCATTTTGAAAAATTAATAAAATTACCTCATTGTTAGAAATCAAAGAAAGCAATCTAAATTATACCTCATAGATATTATTAGATATTAGCCCTCTTAATGTGTTTACGGTCAGATAGAAGTCTCTTTCAATACATTCAAATAGTAGTCCCTTTCAAGACATTCAAACAGTGTTTTTTTGCTTCTTCTTTTTTGGCTTTATGCATTGCAGACATGGCATTAATGCACAAAAATAAGTAAAGCAAACAATACAAGGCCTTCACTACTTTGTGTAATTATATATCTACTTATGCTTATTTCTTTCCTCAAATTTTAATTTGACATTAGCCAAATTAAAACTTAAAAGTTTATGCACTCTTGTCTGGGTATCTAGTTTATGCAAACATTTTCTATGTCGTATAGGTCCTCAACTTTGTTTTTCCAACTATAATTGATTACAAATAAACAAAGTCATGGATTGTGTTCATTTAGGATAGGGTATTTAATGTATTTTTTTTCCTAATGTATTTTTTCTTCCATGGTTATAGCTCAATCAATAAGGATAACCACTTACTTGGTACTAACAAGCATTAACATATAAAATTCTAGCAGTGGGACTCTAGAATACTCGTTACCTGCGCATTAGTCATATTAAATTGGATGATTCATTATATTTTTGAAATTTCCTTAATAGGGACTAAGATGTCATGCAACACTTATTACTTTTAACTTTTCATCATAATGGAATCATTTTTCATCAGCTATTTCATCTCATATTTTCATTTTGTGTGTTATTTTCACATTAAGGAAGAAGCAGATAAAACTTGAACTTGAACTTGAGGTCATTCTCTTGTAACTACACAAGAAAGAGAGAATCGTGTACTATACACCAATGACTTGGTACCACTATAGTTATTCCCCACTCAATGATTTTCACCTCAAACTTATCGATAATTGATGACTTCCCAAATAAATCCTTAGATTTGTGTAGGCCATTAACACTGTATTAATCTTCTCGGTGCCGTTCAAATAAAGTGGAAGGTATTCAAATAACTATTGTATCAATTTTTATAAGTGGAGGTTCCTCTTGGACAATCTACTCTTCATTTGGATTAATGTTTGCATCCTCTTATAAATCCCCTATATATAGAGATTCACCATTTTGCACAATAAGAGATTCATCAAACAGAGGAAGATATTCTCGAAATAGAAGATGGAAAATGTTTCTATCATGTTCTAAACTCTATTCACAAGGACATTGATCATAGATAAGAGGATAATCCATATCTACATTGATATATTCTTCCTCACATGTTATATCTTACTCCCTTTGTACCAATGATAAATTTAAGTGTTGATGTCATAGTTTTCGCACAATGTGGAAAAATTGTTTCTACAACACTCATATAATATGTATATGTTTTTTCTCGGATGCGGGTGTATAGTGGGGCGATTAATGTGACGGACATGGGTGGGGCGATGTGTGGAGACACCTGCCCACCCATTACATGGCTAGCAGTCGGCAGATGAACGACGGCAGATGGCATTTAAGATGCGCAGGGTTCATTCTTAATGCATTAAGTTGTAACGCCGCTTATAAACAGTCCTCCTCTCCTGTCCACGCCCCCGCATGCTCCAGCATGCTCTGGCCTTCAGCTCTCTTCAATGAGAGATTAATGGCGGGTGTTTTTCGATGCCGTAGCAGGCGGGACGATAAATTGGAGTTCCGCTCTGGTTTATCTGCAGAGCCGCACCCGTTGAACCATCTGCATTTCTCTCTGGCCTCTAGCCTCTGTTCTGGCCTCTGTCTATCTTCTTCGACTTCTTGGTATCCTCTCATCTCTCATTCTCCCGTCATTCTTGTTGCTCTGCCTTGTATTACACCTGTTGCTGAGTCCTCCCCTATGCCTCGCCTGCGTCATAGAATGCGCTGCCGCAGGGGCAGCACTAGAGGTCGTCCCCTGCGCGCGCCCTCCAGCCCCTTTTTTGAGTCGCCTTCCCTCTCCAGCGAATTTTTTGCAGGCCACTATCCTCACACCAGAAGTGGGAGAGGGCGGTTTCATGGTTTTGGCCACCGTTTGGGCTCCCCTGTTCCTCACCACCCCCCCCCCCCCCACCACCTTTCCTTCTCCCACGACAGGCTCAGTGCTTTTCTCCTTTAACTGCTCACTGAACCGCCCATGGATCACAGCTTCAATTACTGTGGTTTTACATGAAGAAGCCCAGATGGAGGAGCAATGCACTCATCCGATGGGCCTCTGCTCAGACAAAGCTCAGCTTTCGAGCCTTCAAGTGGGGACTGGAAGCGTGAATGTGCAGGATCTGGAGGCTCAAGTTTCTAGCGCTCGTGATGTGGAGATGGCGCCGGTTGATCCTGGTCCTTCCGAGTCTAGAGCCGCTCTTGCCATGAACAGTGACCTGTTTGCCAAAGGTTGGTGCCGTATTGTCGAAGAGCCACTGGATGAATAACTACTTCTCTGTGGTTTGGTTATCTTGCTTCGCGGCCCACATAATTGGGCATGTTTTTGTTCATATTGCTATGCTGAAATTTTGTTTTATTTTGGAACTCTGTAAACTCTGCAAACGTCAAAGATATCAAAGTTGGCTCCCCTGCGTGGGCTTTGCTAATCTGTTCAAGACTGGTTTCCCCGTCAGTGGGCAGTCTTATTTTATGTTTTTTTTACAAATCTGCCATTAATCTGGGCAGTGTTTTTGACTACGGTCATGTTGTAACTTTATTCCCTTTGTTAATAGATTAATCTTGCTTAGAAAAAAAAAATATTTATATGTTTTTGTTACTCGTATATTTTGTGGAATATATTTCTATGATAATCCATATTATTCAGTCTATTATATTCCTCTTGTGCTCATTCAAAATTTGATACAACATCTTCAAGTCTTTAGCAATACTTTTCCATGTTAAACGAATCATAACTTCTTCATTACAAGTCCAAAATAAACATATAATATACCATTTTAAAGCTAAGAAGATGTGCTCTTTGATGGGAAAATCAAACCTTACAATATATTTTAATACCTTGGTCACAAAAAAAAAATAATAATAAATAAATAAATAAATAAAATTTGAGTCATCATCGTAACAAAAATATCCAAAAAAACAATTGATATTCAATCTTTGATATCTTAGTTGTTTGATCTTATACTTGATTAGATTTTTTATTTTTATTTTTTTGTTAATAAAATTTATATCTATAATTTGTTTCTAAATATTCTACAATTTGTTTTTTAAATCATTGTAAGTGTCATGACCTCAGTTCCTCTTTTAACAATGCAATAGGGAAGAATTGATTGGCTTTTAAATCAACTTTAAGTGTTTCAATGATTATAATAGAAGAATTTCTAAATAATTAGAAATAGATTGAATTAAAAAAACAAAGATAAATCGGGGTTGGGGCAATCTACACACCAAAGCATTGGATTGCACTTGCAAATCCTAAAATATGGAAGAAGACAAAGAAAATGATACTTAAATGAGTAGTAAGCTTTGATATACAATGGATTGGATCATTACAATTGAGAGGGGAAATACCTTAAATACAACTCTCATAATAACATATCTCCACTAACATATAGGTCACACACTAATGCATATAACTAATCCTAACCACTAGCTTAGTGGTGATTCATGAATATGAATAATTTCAACTGACTTAGTGATGGAGCATGGATACATAATTAAACAAAACAACTCATGTATAAAATATGTTGCATACAGGTACATTTCCCTCCCCCTTAATAAATCTTTATCCACAAATCTATCTCTAATTATATTACAAATCACTTATTATTTGCCTGCATGATTAAAATAGGTTTCATTGTGTGGAAATTATACAAAACAGGCCTTTATTATAAATATTGAGTGATTACTACCCAATGCAGCCCAATGACTAATGATACAATAATTATATGCATTAAAACCATAAGTCTTATGGTAATTTATTGTGTTAGAGACAGAACATACCACACTAAAAAAAATCATAATAAAGTGCAAGAAGCTTTGCAAAAAATTCAATAGAAGCATAAGGTTAGGCATGCTCAACATTGTATAGGTCACTAATTTGTCATGTGATAAAAATTTTGGATTTATTTTTAGAAATATCACTTCAAGGTGAAGGGTAGAAAGCTCACTTGACTTGGATATGGTTATTTCTATCTGTTGAGAAATGTAACTAGTTTCGGTCTTCATAATTGTTGTACTTATTTCAATATGTATCTTATGTAACAAACAAGAAAAGAAGAAAGAAAAATTATTATTATTATTATTAAAGCATGAGTTTCATGCTCATTATTGATGGTTTTCTAAGTAAAAGCATGTTCTTCATGCTTATAGGGTTTGTTAGTGTTACACAATATTTTTTCGCATTCCTCAGTTCTTATCCCAAGTGTCGTATTTTGTGTCACCCATGTCACAAACGTCGCAAAGTGACAAAAGTTGTATAAAATTTTTCATCCTTGACAACATGCTTACAATATCCCTGAAGACCTAAAAGAGAAATGCCTGAAGATTTTCTGCAAAAGTTTGTAAAAAACATTATTTTACAAGCCGAGCGCGGTCCTCCCCATAATAAGCTCGCGCTCGTCACCTTGTCCCTATCTTGTGAACAGCGCTTCCCGTGTGGGAATTCAATAGTAAAGTCTCGTTGGTCCTCTTCAGACAAGTTCTCCAAAAATGGAGTAAAAGCTTCGGCCTCTAGAATTATCAAGAACGAAGTTTTGGTACTTGTTGGTTGAGGATATGGTCGAATACTCCCATTTTGACCCTTGATCTTATCTCCAAAGGTTTTCCACTTTGAGATAAGGCATTTCCCCCTCATTAGTGGGTCCTTAACCTCCTTAGCTCCTATTATAAGAGAGCGCCATGCTAGTGAGTCTGGGTTGATCATTGTTGGTTTCCTTACTTCTGTTTGATTGTGCCTACTTGCTGTTGATTTGATGAAGAAGGAGAAGGGATTGAAGAGTGTGGCTTGGACTTGGATTACCAGTTTGAAGGAGGACTTCAACATCAAGGCACCAGTTGCAAGCTTCCCTTTGTTTATTTGATATTACAAATTATACTTTTCTTCCCATAAATATGTTAATATTAATTGGTTTAGCATGATGCTCCTTGATCTATCATGTAGTTTAATTTGAAATATATATACTATGCATCTTTCATCTTTCATCGTGTGATCTTATTTACAGGTATTCGAATGCAAAAGGCATAGTGAGGAACGAGCTTGGAAGCGAAAGGATCGACATCAACGCTGAGGAAACGAGTGCATAAGGAGCGAGGTAGGTCATCTCCCTCTCTCATTTTACTTTCAATGTTAAACTAGGAAAGCTTGTATCCTTTGTCACAGTTGTTACTAGACCCACTCATTGGGCTAGAGGGATTGCTTCTTTCTGAAGAAGGAATTGCCTGTATAAAAAACTGGCAACTCCACTGGGAATCTTACACCATTTTCACCTTCTTCTTGTTTTGTCTTCATGCTTAGTTTGGCCAACCATTGAACAACTACTTGTTTGGCATGTTTTCTAGCCTATAGTTTGGCTTGTTAGTGTTTTAAAGTATCAATTCCAGATTTTTCCTTTAGAGATTGCTTGTTTTATCCCTATTTTCTTTGCTCAACGTGTGTTTTTATAGACACTATCACGCTGCCAGCACTGTTTTTTCTAGAACATTCACGCTATAGACCACTGGTGTTAACTGGTGGACCGCTTTGGTCATAGAAAATAAATATTTTTGGGTCTATTTTGGAAAACCCTTAGTGTATCTTGATCTTTTAAATGTTTTCTTTTCTTTGATTACATTATTTCTCGCTTTGAGTGTTTGCAGTCTCTTTGAGAAGCACAAATTATTCTTGTGATTTAAGTGGTAAAATTTTTGTTTAGTTGAATCTTGTTGTTGCAAGTCAATTAAAATTTATGTTTACTGTTTGTGTCAATCAAGAAATACCGATTCTCTATTATAGGGAAGTAATGAACTTTGTACTTGTTCAAATAAATTGGGTTTTGCATCTATTTAGTTTTCATTTCATGAATTACTTTTCGTTAAATGCATAAGATCACTTGCATTGAAAGGCTAGTTTTTGAAATTTCATATTGATAATAGATTACAATTTTTCAATAAGTGAAATATTTTAAGTGCATTAATTGCATCAGTTACTTTTTCATCATTAAAAAAAAAAAAAATATATATATATATATATATATAGGTGCATCTTAGTGAAAGTAGAAACCATTTTATTTTTGAATAAGTTGCATTTGGGATAGTGAAAGTGAAATCATTTAATTTTAGAGTCTGCATTTTTTAAAAGTGAAAAGTGAAAGATAGTTGAGGGGAATTTTGTTTCTTGTGTCACTCTTTACGATCTCTTCCCTTATTAGTTTAGCTCATTGAAATCAAAAGCTCTTATTTTTCTCATTTAGCTGCATCTTAGGAATTCAAGTGACATCGTTTTGAGCCCAAAATAAAAACTTAATTTCAAATCAACATTAAAATAAATCTTAATTAACCTAAGGAGCATTTGGAATTAACACAAATATCTAGAGGTCTAGGCTAGAGATGTGTTCCGGCATCGTTAAGCATAATAGATATTGCAAACAGCCTATGTCGCATTCTGGGGGTGATATCTTCACCCACGTATGGAAGTATATAGGACTATTCTCCACATATGGTAAGTATATGGGGACGCTCTCATCGAACTGTTACACATTAGACAGTGTTACTAAATACTGAGCTCCCACATACCGTCGTGTATATTTTGGGATACCCCAATAGGTTGCAAACATATCATAAGTAACCGAGTCGACTACCTTGTAGACATGATACACCAAACACAACATTTGGGGAGATTGGGTGTCATACATCAAGTCCTTGGTTTTCCACTTGGTGTATATTGCAATTCATGAATACCTGATAAACCATTTTTCCTAGATTACCTCTTTTTATTTATTTTGTTTAATTCTAAAATTTATTGTCCATGAAAACATATTACTCATGCATGACTCCTTAGTAGATCTTAGGTTGATACTAATGGAAACAGTTCCTGAGTTTACTAATCAAGGAAACCCCTCAAATGGGAATCCTAGACCTTTTCCTTCATTTGGAAATGTTGGTGCTCTATATATGGCAACGTTGTTCCTCCCGGGATTAACCATTGGTTTGCCAGCTTGGTCATTTTCAACCCCCATGGTTCTGAATGTCCAAGCTTCTTCTCAAAAGATTTCTCCTCCACCCGAACAGTTTCAACCTCATGTTGATCCTAAAGTCGACCATCGCCTTCTTTGCCTGTTTATTCACCCCGTTCTTCCTCTTCGCCCAGTGAAAGTTTGGATTCTAGTAACCAGGAAACTAAGAAGAAGAAGAAGAAGACAAAGAAGAAGAAGCAAAATAAGTAATGGGGCAACCAAGTGAACATTGCTACCAATGCAAATGATGTTGAGAAATATTCCATTCAGTCCCACAAAGTCAAATTCCCTTGCAAGTTATGTAAGGATGACAAACTTCTTAGGGATTTTCCTAGTATTCCCATGGTATTAGAAGTGTGGTCCATCGACTCACATCAGCCTTTGTCATCAGCCTCTAAAGATCACGCTAGTGACAAAATATCAACTAGTGATAGTAAGGTCCATGAAAGACAAGGTAAAGTTAAATTTCCATGTAAGTTATATGAAGGAAATCGTCCCATTCACCTTTTTCCTTATATGGATGAAGCCTCCAAAGCCTTGGATGACCTTACAACTTCTCAGTCGTGACTTCCGACTGGTTACCAGGAGATTTTCCTTGATCCTCCACTAGTTGATCAAGTGATTGATCAAAAGTCATCTCTGGTCAATCCCACTCTCTCCAAAAGTGAATCTCATGACTTCGTTCCTCACCAACTATTGGTTGAGAAAATGGTTGACCTGATTCCACCTTCATTGGATCATTCTTTTCCGTTAGAGAGTGAACCTCATACCACTCAGGTTCTTTTTATTTATTCAGATTCCCATGAAATGGAGGGAAATCCTCTCGTTCCCAGGGTACAGGAAGGTGATCCTCTTATTCCGATAACAAAAGGGGGCAGTTCTCCCATTCCCACGACACCCCCTCCAGGTATTATAGTTGC
This sequence comes from Pinus albicaulis, assembly GCA_034641835.2. NCBI lineage: Eukaryota > Viridiplantae > Streptophyta > Pinopsida > Pinales > Pinaceae > Pinus > Pinus albicaulis. The sequence continues at coordinate 1,461,107,297 of CM076575.1, read as the reverse complement.
TTCCTTTGATTGGAATCAACTGGAAGGATATCGTCTTCCTTCTTACATCCCCTTTGAGATGACAGTATAGGCCTATAATGTGGTCGTACCTAGAAAAATAATAGATAAAGGCACATATATTAGTGTATAAATTTAATACAAATTATGTATTTCCTGGATTCTCCTGATCTAACAATTATTTTCCATTTTTAAATACAAAATCGCTTCTACAAAAATCTTTGTGGAATTTAAAACACAATCGCCAATTTCCAATATCATGAAGAAAGATCAATCACACATAACGCAGATGTTTTTACTGGGAAAGCATAAAGCTAAAAACCCCACTATCGTATATTATGTATATATCATGGATCATGAAACAATCTCATACAAATCTCCAATCCAAGAGCTCTCAGTACAATAGCTAACTCTCTCACACTGCCATACAAAAAATGGCAAGTTCCTTAGCCAATTTACTACCTCCAAACAGCCTGATTCCACTATGTAATCCTTGATGGTCAAGAACCCTTGAATGAATGATTCTTGCTTGCCTTGATTGTGCAATACTCATAGGCACATCCAATGTGTGTTTGGTTTCATGTGTGCAACCGATAATGTCACAATTGATAGTCAATCTGTCCCTTTCACCTACATTTCAACTGGGCCTCCACCGGATCTGACATGCATGTAGTTAATAGTAGTAAATATTCAGTTGCATGTGAGGCCACTGATTGTGAATTAATTAATAATTAATTCACTTGATCTATCACTAGTGTATCTTCAGCTACAACTAGCACAACTGGGTTTAACTCACTTAACTAAGTTAAACTACTCTACAACTCTCATAACTACACTTCCAACTCTGTTACAACTATAATCACTCTGTTACAACTCAATTCAACCTGCATGTTCCACTTACCAACCTATTAACTCGAAATTCCTATAGCTAATTGATTTTCCACTTCAGTTAACTATTTCCAAGTGCTCATTGAGAATAGATTATTATTTAGTGTCCAACTAATATTAAGGGATAATAATAGTTGACATGCATCTATAAATAGACATGCAACCTATAAATAGAGCTTGGACAGACATCTATAAATAGACCTCATATATAAATAGAATTTTCTTATGCATCTATAAATAGACATCCACCTAAAAATATCCTGTGTGGGCCCCACCTAGTGTAGGTGCTTAATTTTCACTAGGTTCAAGGATGTTGTTTCTGGATGCCAATTTCATGGTTTCTTGTTCCAAACTTCAACACTCCCTCTCAACAAGAAAGGAATTTCCTTGCATGTGACATGAAACTCCATGTAATCGCCCTGCAACCTTTGCATGCGCCATACAACTCCATGTATGCACCCTGCAGCATTTCCGAAATTGAATAGCCTCCAAAAAACTGAATTAGTATAATGCATCTGTCATCAAAGTCTTCTGACTTCTACTGGTACCAATTGCACATGTCTTCTGGATCCACTGCGGTATTGACCTCTGCATCCATGCACTCTGCACTTGTTGTCAACTCTGATCCGTGCTCCGGTATCTGACAATGTCACTTTGATTTCATGTCCTCACGACATCTTACTGCATCAATCCAACTGATCCTGCTACTGCTGCTCTGTGGGCTCCACGTATCCAGGTTCGATTCATGAGATCCACACCATCTCAATGAATCCTGCCCAGAAATTTATTCTTGGGATTATCCATGCATGCCGCCCCACCTCTCACCTGGTGGTATATCTGCATGCACTCCCTATGCCCATCTGGCACGAAGTTTATCTGCATGAGTGGTTGATCCCACTCCATGATCATCATCTTGTGGTTGCTCGACATCTTGAGGTTCACTCTTACCTACATGCATATCCAGCTCCCTCCCAAGGGTCAATTTCATGGCTTTCTCACACTTCCCAATAGTAGGAAGATCTATATAAATCCCATCTACATCAAGTCTATAGATATTCTTAACTTTAATCCCAACCTTCTTGGCTTTCCTTGTTGCTTTGTGTCGCAAGAAAACTTATCCTTCACTAAAGACAACATCATAGCCTCTATCCTCTAACATTGCAACTGAGACTAAATTTTTCTTCAAACCTGGTACATGCATTACATCTTTTAAAAGAAAGAGTTTACCTGATGCCCTCTGAAAGGTAATGGCACCAATGCCAGTCACACTGTATTTTCCATCTTCGCCCAACTCAATATGCATCTGGAGATCTCTCTCCTCCAAGTCACTGAAAATTTTCTTATCTCCCGTCATGTGAAAGGAAGCACCACTATCCAAGTACCACCTCGATCCCAATGCAATTGACACCATGCATGCAATCAATGATAAGTTAAGCTCAAATTGCGAGGCAAGAGCCTCACCAGTTGCAACTCCAGCAGCCATCTTGGTATTCTTATTTTGTGGACAATTTGTGGCAATATGTCCATGCTCGTGACAGTGAAAACCCTTCACTTTGGATATGTTGTGCTCCTTGCCATCTTCACCGACCTCATATTTCGAATGGAATTTATCCCCCTTCCCCTTCTTCGCCTTGGCAACCAAAGCACAATCCTCTTCATCATCATGCTTTGATGAAGAGCCATCTATAGTGTTTTGTCGGAACTCCTCTTGCACCAAATCCAACTACAGTCGTTCCCAATCCGGCAATTGTTACCATCTATTGACAGAGTCTTCATAACTATGCCAACTCTTAGGAAGTCCCAAGAGAGCCAAACTCACCAAATCATCATCAGCAACACTTATTCCTACACTCCCAAGCTCATTCTGACATTGGAAAATCTTTGTTATGTATACTAGAATAGTGTCGTTCTTTTCCATCTTCAACTTCCTGAGTTTATCTTGAGTGCCAATTTCCTATGGTCGCTGCTGCTTTTGAATAGATCCGTCAAAGCCTTCCACATAGCATATGGTGTGGATTTCCCATGAAGGCTTCAGAAAATGTGGTCTCATACCCCTTCCAACAAAATCCTCATCACCTTTTCCACTTTCTTTTGCCATGCATCAAGTAATGGAGCATCTATTGAAGTGGGCTTAGGAACATCATTATCAATGAATTCCTTCAAGCCATTATCTTCGAGCACCGCCTCCATTCTGTCCTTCCAAGAAATGTAGTTCGAGCTGCCCTTGAGTGCATACTCTAGCTGCAAGCCATTGAAATCCATTTCGATGTGAACTCAACTATAGCACCAAGAAAGTCTTTCTGCAAATTCAAATTATTTCCGCCAACAAACTCAGCTCCTACTTCAAAATTGAAATCTCATGTGCTCTGATACCATGTATAAATTTAATACAAATTATGTATTGATTGGATTCTCCTGATCTAACAATTATATGCCATTGTTAAATACAGAATCGCTTCTACAAAAATCTTTGCAGAATTTAAAACACAATCGCCAATTTCCAATATCATGAAGAAATATCAATCACACACAACACGGATATTTTTATTGGGAAAGCATAAAGATAAAAACCCCACTATCATATATTATGTATATATCATGGATCATGGAAAAATCTCATACAAATCTCTAATCCAAGAGCTCTCAGTACAATAGCTAACTGTCTCACACTATCATACAAAAATTGGCAAGTTCCTTAGCCAATTTACTGCCTCCATTGAGCAATCCCTGATGGTCAAGAACCCCTGAATGAATGATTATTGCCTACCCTGACTGGGAAATACTCATAGGCACATCCAATTAGTGTGTGGTTGCATGTGTGCAACCGATAATGTCACAACTGATAGTCAATTTTTCTCTTTCACCTACATCTCAACTAGGCCTCCACTGGATCTAACATGCATGTAGTTAATAGTAGTAAATATTCGGTTGCATGTGAGGCCACTAATTGTGAATTAATTAATAATTAATTCACTTGATCTATCACTAGTGTATCCTCAGTTACAACTAGCACAACTGGGTTTAACTCACTTAACTGAGTTAAACTACTCTACAACTCTCATAACTACACTTACAACTATGTTACAACAAGAATCACTCTGTTACAATGCAAGTCAACCTGCATGTCCCACCAACCAACCTCTTAACTTGAAATTCCTATAGCTAACTGATTTTCCACTTCAGTTAACTATTTCCAAGTGCTCATTGAGAATAGGTTATTGTTTATTTTCCAACTAATATTAAGGGATAATAATAGTCGACGTGCATCTATAAATAGAACTTGCACATAAATCTATAAATAGACCTCATCTATAAATATAATTTTCTCATGCATCTATAAATAGACATCCACCTAAAAATATCCTGTGTGGGCCCCACCTAGTGTAGGTGCTTAATTTTCACTAGGATAAAGGATGTTGTTTCCGGATGCCAATTTCACTGTTTCTTGTTGAAAACTTCAACAGTTAGTATTATGTCCTCAACTTCTTGGCAAGCTTTAGGTTCTCTGTAACTTATGCTTGTTACCCAAATGTTAACTTTTAACAGAGGAACTAGTCAACCGTTAGTGATTTTTCGGAAGTTACCTATTACTTTAGGAGCAAATATTGTCTATATAGATGTGATGGTTATCCAAGGCCCTTTGGACTTCAAATTTCTCCTTGGGCGTGACTATACTTATGTCATGGGAGCTCTTGTCTCTTCTCTCTTTCGTGTGATTCGTTTCCCACATGAAGGAAGAATCGTGACCATTGATCAACTTTCATTCATTGGTCCTAATTCAGCTCCCAATCAACAAACATCCCTTAAAGGTCTTTACATACAAGTGGTATCCTCGCCGCCACAGGCTAATTATGTGGAAACATTTTCCATGCTCGTGTATATTGATGATCTAGTTAGTGATATAATGTATCTTGTACTGGGGGGCATTGGACCCTAATTTCCAAAGTGTTGTTCTCCCATATGATGTGAACCTCTTGGAAGCCATGACCTCTTATGGGCCATGAACAGGTCTTTAGAGCAAGTTCCCTTGTCTTGTTTCAAGCTCCTTAAAAAATGAAACAAGGTATTCGACACATATTTCCTTGTATTGTGTCAACCAACTCAAAAAATGAAACAAGGTCTCTGGAGTAGAGTTCCTTTTCTTGTGTCAAGCTCCTTAAAAAATTAAACAAGTTTTCATGAGGATATTTATTTTACTATTTCAACCTCGTTAAAAAATTAAATAGGTCTCTATGATCATAGTTATTTTACTATGTCGAGCTCATTAAAAAATGAAGCAAATCCCCTTTCAATTTGAGTTCTTTTATTATATATCGTAAATACTCAATCGAGACTTTCACTTGATCTCATAAATGAACCTTCATTCCATCCATCTATTAGTAACCAATAGTCTACTTAGGTTAATGGAAGGAATTTTAGGGGCATGTACCTCAAATTCAGTCATTATGTTGGGGGCATGCAAAATTTCAAGCATAGTTTTTCTTTGTTTCAAGCTTGTGTAAAAATGAAACTAAATCCAAGCATAGTTTTCCACGTTTCAAGCTTGTGTAAAAATGAAACCATCCTCATTAAATCTCTCGTGATTGCCATTTTTATAAACCTATTTTTCCATATGGACCTTGGTTTTCTCATTCCATCATCACCATCTGCTTGGCTGATCATACACTTTCACTTGGTTGTGTACCCTTTCCTAGAGAACTGTTGCGATGAGTGGTATTATTAGATAGCCTCTTGACCTTTACTTGTTTTGATAAGTTCCATCATCACCGAAACCAGTTGTTACCCCTTATACCACTTGTTCCTCCAGGAGGAGTCCTCTTTCAGCCCTTTTCAGACTCCCAATAAATGAAAATATTTTCGAGCACTTGTCATTTTGAGCTTGTTAAAGTAAATGAATTGACGTCATATCAGTATAGGTTTAACCCCTTTTTTGGACTGAGACAGACTAATTACAAAAAAGGAATACCTTGTTCAAACATGATTAGGAGGTTCTCTTGAATATTGTTTTCTACCTTTTCATATTCGGGAGACTATTTACGAAAAGGCACCTTTTGCAGTTTTCTTTTCCATCTCTTTTTAAAACTCCCTAAATATGAAAAAGATACCAAGCTACCCCTACATCGAACTCGTAAAACTTAATTGACGAAGGAATTTTCACCATGACGAGACCAAGCTACTCTTTTCTAAGGCTCGTCAAACTTACTAGGATGGATTCATCCGAAGGGTGAAATTATATGCTAACCATATGGTATCCTCTTCAAGCTTGATCTGAAAAATAAAGAGGTACTCGCTAGAAATTAGTAGGGGAAAATGGAAGCGAAGTATATTTTTTATTATGTACCAAATTCAGCATGTCGCTCTTGAACACGACACTCATATGCATTTTGTGTCGGGTTGGGAATATCCTTCATTCGTCACTTGGCTTCCTTGGTTCGATAAATCCATTTTCCTCTAATCTAATCATCACATACCGTCATAATGATCTTTGATGCTATTTTGAGTCAAATGCTGCTAAATTCTGGAGTTTTGTCACCGATATGTTCAAGACAAGTCCTATTTGTAAATTCAAACATCCAATGCTTATTTGGCCCTCTCTGCAACAATCTTGAATCAATCCTATCATCTTGAGAAATTATTTTTTTTCGTTTTGATGTTGTGGGAATCATTATGGCCCTCCTGCAACGGATCACTTCCTGTCGAATTCAACTCATTATCTGGGAAGATGGTTTAGAAACTCCTTTTTAGTACCTTAGATCTTGCATGCCTCAATGGAAATTTCTCCGCATTCGATGGCAGGTTCGCCTCATTGGTCTTCGATCGGATGATTCTGAAATTTTTCAACTTCAACTCATTCATTCACACTTGTATACTGTGTTTTTGTACCTTGAGGGCCATTGTCATTATTGGTGATTTCTCTCACACCTGTTAATGGTTTGCCTCATCGACCGGAAATTAGGTGGTTTCTACCATGTTCAACATCAGTCCATCTATTCACATGGTTATATTCATACAGTGGGTATATTGAGATAGAGACGAAGACCCTGGATCACATATGTTATTATCCAGGATATGTGGAGTTATCGAGTATTCATGATTGTGCACATGATCTTTTCTATATGGATGGTTGCGACGATACTGTGGATCTATTTCAGACGGATGGTTGCTCCCATGCCATGATTTCACATTTTATTTGATGCATATTAAAAATATGTTATTAGGCAAGTTTATCTCAGAGATGTCATATATTGTATTGTGTTTGATTGATAGGTCTCCTGATGGTGGTTTTCCAAAGTCCTTTCCATGGCTGATAAAGTGATTCAACCATCACTTATGGTTTTGCTTTCATGATTTATGGGTCATACAATACACAATATTTTGTCTCATTTCTCATTTCTTATCCCAAGTGTCATATTTTGTGTCACCCATGTCACAAACATCGCAAAGAAAAAAAAGTTGTATAAACTTCTTCATCCTGGACAACATGCTTAAGATATCCCTGAAGACCTAAAAGAGAAATTCCCTGAATATTTTGTGCAAAAGTTTGTAAAAAACCTTATTTTACAAGCCCAGCGCGATCCTCCCCTTAATAAGCTCGTGCTTGTCACCATGTCCCTATCCTGTGAACAGTGCTGCTAGCGCAGGAATTTAGCAGTAAAGTCGCGTTGGTCCTCTTTAGGCAGGTTCTCCAAAAATGGAGCAGAAGCTTTGGCCTCTATAATTCTCAAGAACGAATTACTGGTACTTGTTGGTTGAGGATATGGTCGAATACTCCCATTTTTTACCCTTAATATTATCTCCAAATATTTTCCCCTTTGAGATAAGGCCTTTCCCCCTCATTAGTGGATCCTTAACCTCCTTAGCTCTTGCTATAAGAGAGTTCCATGCTAGTAAGTCTAGGTTGGGAATTTCTAGCTACCTTACTTCTGCCTGATTGCGCCTACATGATGTTGATTTGATGAAGAAGGAGAATGGATTGAAGAGTGTGGCTTGGATTTGGATTACCACTCCAAAGGAGGCCTTAAACATCATGGCACCGGTTGTAATGTCCCCTTTCTTCATTTGATAATACAAAGTATAATTTGCTTCCCATAAATTTGTTAATATTAATTGGTTTAGCATGATGCTCCTTGATTTGTCATGTAGTTTTCTTTGAAATATATATACTAAGCATCTTTCATCTTTCGTCATGTGATCTTATTTACAGGTATTTGGACGTAGAATTCATAGCGAGGAATGAGCCTAGAAGTGAAAATATCAACATCGACACCGAGGAAATGACTGCATAAGAGCGAGGTAGGATATCTCCCTCTCTCATTTTACTTTCAATGATAAACTAGGAAAGCTTGTATCCTTTGTCACGGTTGTTACTAGACCCACTCATTGGGATAGAGGGATCGCTTCTTTTCGAAGAATGGACTTCCTTCATAACAATGGAAATTTATTCACATTCGAAGACAGGTTCACCTCATTGACCTTCAATCTGATGATTCTGAAATTGTTCAACTTCAACTAATTCGTTCACACTTGTAGATTTTGTTGTCGTACCTTGAGGGCCATCATAATTATTGGTGGTTTCTCTCATGCTTGTTAACGGTTTATCTCATCGACCGGTAATCAGGTGGTTTCTACCATGTTTGAAATCAGCCCATCTATTCACATGGTTAGATTCGTGCAACGGGTAGATAGAGATAGAGGCAAAGGCCTTGGATCACATATGTTATTACCCAGGCTACATGGAGTTATTGAGTATTCATGATTGTACACATGATCCTTTCTATACGAATGGCTGCAACCATACCGTGGATCTACTTCCATGATCGATTTTAGACGAATAGTTGCATCCATGCCATGGGTTCATGTGCTATTTGATGCCTATTCAGAGATATTTCATTACACATGTTTATCTCGGAGATTTCATATATTGTTTTGTGTTTGATTGACAGGTTTGTTGACGGTGGTTTTCCAAATTCCTTGCCATGGTTGATAAAGTGATTCAACCATCACTTCTGGTTCTAATTTCATGCTTTGGGGGCATCTATTACACAATATTTTGTTGCATTCCTCAGTTCTTATCCCAAGCATCGTATTTTTTGTGCCACCCATGTCACAAACGTCGCAAAGCGACAAAATTTGTATAACTGTGTTCATCATGGACAACATGCTTAAGATATCCATTCGACTGTTTGTAAAATACACATGATAATTATGGGGTGTTTTTGTGTACCCCAAAAATATCCCAACTTCAACAGTCAGCTCCAGCTCCTTCCTAGTTTTCTTGGTCACATGCACATAAATAGATGAGCCAAAAATATTAAAGTGAGAAACATCCAGTTTCTTACCAGTAAAAGCTTTTTCAAGTGTACTCATTCTAAGTACTCTATGAGGACAATGGTTTTGCACATAAACCGCAGTGTTGCATGCTTCCGCCCACAAGTGCATTGGTAGGCCTTGATCATGCAGCATAGCTCATGCACCACCCACGATCGTTTTGTTCTTCCTCTCGGCGACCCCATTTTGTTGTGGGTTATGAGGCGCTATGAATTCTCTCTAAATTCCTTCTTTACTATAGAAGTCTTTGAATTCGTTCGAGATATATTCACCACCATTATCTCTCCGCAGAGCCTTCACTTTCTTCCCTGACCCATTCTCCACCAATGCTTTAAACTCACAAAACTTTGATAGTGTTTGATCCTTCCTCTACATGAAGAATATCCAACATCTACGAGAATAGCCATCAACAAAAATAACATAATACCTGTGTTTTGTTGTTGAAGCAACCGAGAATGGTCCACACACGTCTGTGTGAACTCTCTCCAGGATCACCGAAGCATGTTTCTCCTTTTTATGAAAGGTGGTCTTCACAAACTTACCCATAGTACATCCCTTGCACTTATCTAACTGTACAAGTGTACCCTTGGAAATTCCAGTAGAAATATGCTGCAAAATCTTCAGGGCGCCATGGTGAAGATGGCCCAATCGCATGTGCCATAATTAGCCCTCATCCCAACCCACCACTTCTTCTTCTTTCCCACCATTGCAGCGCAGCCATCTACCTCCAGCTTGTAGATATTCTTAACTTGAATCCCTATCTTCTTGGTTTGACCCATTTTTTTATGTCACAGGAAATATTTTCCATCACTGAAAACAACGTCATAACCTCTGTCCTCCAACGTCGCGACTGAGACCAAGTTCTTCTTTAGACCTGGAACATGCATAACATATTTCAACAAAAATTGTTTACCTGAATCCCTCTCAAAGGTAATGGTACCAATGTCGATCGCACTATATCATCCATCATCGCCCATCTCTATATGCATTTGGAGATCTTTCTCCTCCAAGTCACTGAAAAGCTCCTTATCTCCTGTCATGTGGAAGGAAGCACCACTATCAAGATACCACACCGATCCCATTGCGCTTGAAACCAAGCATGCGATCAAAGAGAAATCAAGTTCAAATTGCAAGGCAATGGCCTCACCAGCTGCAACTCCAACATCCTTCTTGTTCTTCTTTTTCTGTGGGTAGTTAGTGGCGAGATGCCCATGTTCGTGAAAGTAAAAACACTTCACTTTGGACAAATCCATCTTCTTTCCTTTAGCCTCCGATTTTGAGTGGAATTTCTTCCCCTTCCCTTTCCTTGCTTTGGCAGCCAAAGCACAATCCTCTTCTTCATCGTGCTTTGATGAAGATCCATCCCTGGTGTTTTTCCTGAACTCCTCTTGCACTATATCTGACGATAGTCGTTCCCAATCCGGTAGTTTTTCCCGTCCGTTGACAGAGTCTTGATAACTGTGCCAACTCTTAGGAAGTCCAAAGAGAGCCAAACTCACCAAATCATCATCATAAATCGTGATTCCCACACTCCCCAGTTCATCCTGACATTGGAAAAACTTTGTGACATACTTTGGAATACTGTCGCCCTTCTCTATCTTGATTTTTCTGAGTTTATCCTTCAGTTCCAATTTCCTATGGTTGTTGTTGCTTTGGAAAAGATCCGTCAAATCGTGCCACATTGCAAATAGAGTGGCTTTCCCATGAAGGCTTGAGACAATATGGTCTCGCACACCTTCCAACAAAATCCTTCTCGTCTTCACTACTTTCTTTTTCCAGGCATCAAGTAATGCAACATCCGTCGAAGTGGGCTTAGGAACATCACTATCGATGAATTCCTTCAAGCCATTATCTTCAAGCACCGCCTCCATCCTATCCTTCCATGCAATGTAGTTCGAGCTGCCCTCGAGTGCATATTCTAATCGCAAACCATTGAAATCCATTTCGATGTTTACTCAACTGTCGCACCAAGAAATTCCTGCAGCAAATTCAAATTGTTTCCACTAACAAAAAAACTCAACACTGCTTCAATATTGCAATCTTCTCTGCTCCGATACCATGTGGAAATTTAATAAATACAATGATGTATTGCCAGACTCTCCTGATCTAACAATTATATCCACTGTTAAATACAGAATCCGTCTACTTAATTCTTTGCGGAAATTTAATCGCCAATTGCAACACATGAATAAAAATAAATCGCACATAACAAGATGTTTTTACCGGGAAATCATAAAGCTAAAAACACCAACTATCATGTATTATGTATATCATGGATCATGAAACAATCTCATACAAAGCTTTGCTCAAAGAGCTCTCAGTACAATATACAATCATCTCACACTGTCATACAAAAATTGGTTCACACATGCACCAATTTACTGCCTCCTGACTGCCTGCCTCCACTGCGCAATCCCTGTTGAAGAAGATCCTTAAATGAATTCGATCTTGCCTTGCCTTGACTGTGCAATCCTCATTGGCATCTCCAATGTGTGTGTATATGCATTGAATGCACCACTATAGTCACAACTGATAGTCAACCAGACCCTTTCACCTATCTCTCCACTGGATCTGACATGCATGTAGTTAACAGTAGTATTTCTTCAGTTGCATGTGAGACCACTGCTTTTGAATTAATTAAATAATTAATTCACTGATCTCTCACTAGTGTATCATTAGTTACAACTAGCATAGCTGATTTTAACTCACTTAACTGAGTTAAACTAAATAACAACCCACATAACTACTCTTCCAACTCTGTTACAACTTTGTATCACTCAATTAAAACGAATTCTACTATGCATGTCCCACCAACCAACCTTGGAACTCATAATTCCTTCAATCAACTGGTTTGCCACATCAGTTAACTGAAATCAAGTGCTTCAAGAGAATAGATTATTATTTATTATCTGATTATTATTAAGGGCTAATAATAATCGACATGCATTCTATTTTTAGACATGTGATCTATAAATAGACTTCGCCCATGCATCTAAAAATAGAAACTCATATATAAATAGAATTTTCTCAACCATCTATAAATAGACTCCCGCTATAAATATTTTTTTCTCAACATTCTAAAAATAGACATACACCTAAAAATAGCCTGCGGGCCCCACCTATTGTAGGTGCTTATTTTTCACTAGGATCATCATCTTGTTGAATCTCAACAATTCCTTCATATCGAAGAATAAGGTGATGAGCAAGAGAGAATACTTGGATCTTGTCACTAGAGAAGAGATGGCTCCATGATACCTTGAAAGAAAGTAGGCTCGATATAAGAGATGCTAAGGAAAGAGGGAGACATGTAGATATAGAGAACTAGTATTTGATACTTTGATGAAAACAAGATATAAGTTGTTGACTTCCCCAATATAAAAGGAATTATTGGATCCCATAAGGATTCCCCTTAAATAAGGAGCAAGGATTTATTCTCAAGATTAAGGGAGAATAGGGATGTCCTCTCAGTTTGAGAGGGATAGATATTTGATATCACATGTGTATTCTTCTCTTCAAGTAATGAAGAGATAATTACAAAGGATTGGATAAGAATTTGTGGTTTCCATGAGGATAAAACATCCAAGAGAGGAAAGGGCACTAATAATCCTTGAGGATTTGAATCCAAGAGAGGCAGTAGTCTCGAGAATCGATATCTTTGAGGATATGATAGGAATCCAAGAGAAGAGTTGACGAAGATGAACGATACTCTTTGAGGACTCATGGATGGAGATCCAAGATAAGAATAGTCCTAAAAGGACATACCTTGTGGACATTTGGATGGGGTATGTACCTTAGAGAGGTAGTGCAATATCACACATAAATAATCCCAACATAATGCTCTTGAATAAAAGAAGAGATTGTCTAGTTAGGCCTCAATGATAGTGTTGGTTATAATGATGATGCTTACAACATGGCTTATCAATCTGACTCTTCTTGAGAAATATTCAGTATGAGATATGATGTTGTATTGGTTGTACAATTATGAATACCTCCCCATTTGAGAGGGAGTATTGAGAAATATAACTATTTTCGGTCTTCATAATTGTTGTACTTATTTCAATATGTATCCTATGTAACAAACAAGAAAAGAAGAAAGAAAAATTATTATTATTAAAGCATGGATTGCATGCCCATTATTTATGGTCTTCTAGGTAAAATCATGTTCTTCGTGCTTCTAGGGTTTGTTAGATCTTAGGATTTATTGTCATGATTCAATGGAATCAACATCATGTTTATAAGACCCTTCGGGGAAATTTGTAATTGTAAAAATAATTGTTTTTGAGTCTAGAAATTCTTGGCATCTCCAAGAGTAAAAGTAGGCCTTGGGATCCTTAATTCGTCCTAAAGGAGGGAATTTGACCCCTTGAGAAGGCTATAAAAGGAAGAAATTCGACCTCAATTGGAAACACTCACTCACAAATTCAATCTATCAAGGAAAGAGTTCAATCTATAGCTGGGAATTTTGGAAAAGGATAGCAAAGTTCTAAAATAAGTTGGGATTCCAAAATATCTTGTCTTTGGGCTCTATCTCTCTCACACGTGCAAAATTCTGGAGTTGTTGGGTTGTAGTAGAAGGCCGAAATTGTAGGTTCAAGTTGTTGGAGGATAAAGTGCATAATTTTTAGCTAGAAGAGAGAGACCCTTGTCTATACCCCATTGACCTTGGCAGAGTTGTGTTGCTCTGATTAGGTCTCAGAAAGAGTTCGTATTAGGGTTTCCAAGAAGTTGGAAGGAAAAGTTAATTGGGTCAAAGTTGCAGGTCGAATAGCAGTAGTTGGGAAGTCGAAGTTGTTGAAGTTGGCATGTCGAAGTTGCCAGGAAGAAGTAGTTTGGTACAAATTCAAGGAAGGACTTGAGGAAGGGCCAACTTGGTACTGGGAGAAGGACTTGGTCTAGGGATTGGATCACTACAACTCATTTGAAGCAAATTTTAAGAAGAGAAGAGTTTGTGGGTTTTCCCCCTGGAGGGGTTTTACCCTGGTTGAAAGCTTATATCTGTGTGCTATTTTGTTGTTGTGGTTTCTTGATATTTTTTTATGAACATATATAACTAAAGAACATAAATAAGATAACTAAGATTCACAAGAAAGTATCAAGGTTAAGAAAATAAGATATAATAAGTTGTCACTTTACATTTTCTATCACTATCATTGCATAGATTAGAGAGGACACATTCAAATTGGATCTACCAACTTGCATATATATTCATTTAGTGTTTATGGTGGATCTTTTAAAGCTATAGAAGCCACTAATGTTAGATGATAAAGAATAAGAGTTTAACACGCCAATTACTACAAAATTTGTTGTAAAAGTTCATAAAAAGTTGAAATAAGAAATGGTTTTAAAGTGTAAAGAGAAAACATGTAGGTATGTAACCTTGGAACATTATAAGATTAAGTTTAAAGGAAAATTTCTCTAAGCCAAAAAAAAGTAGTATACCTTAGATTAGATAAGGAAGAGGTTTCCCAAAGAAAAAGTTGAAATAAGAAATGATTTTGAAGAGAAAATAGTGAAAAACTAGGTAGCTAACCTTGGGATTTTATGATATTAAGGAAAATTTCCTTAGGCCCAAAAAGTAGTGTACGTTATATTAGATAGAAAATTGGTTTCCCATATAGAGTGTATTAGTTGGGACCAAAAACTTTCTAACATGGGGATTTCAATCTCTGATGAACTCAAAGATTGACTAAGTCTATGATTATTGGAGTTGCACTAAATTGAAGTTTGGTTACCAAGTTTTGTCTAAACATGGGCATGGATATTTGGTTGTCGCATTAAAAAGTTTGGAATAACGTAATAGCATTAGCATATAGTACAAATTGCAATGTTTGACATTCGAAATAGTGGTAGGTAATGTTTAGTTACAAATTAAATGAATCCAACATTGTGAATTGGTTGTGTTACATTGAATTTGGTCATGTTAAGTTTTGTCACATAACCTTCCACATTGACTTTTGCATGGGCACACAAATAAACAATATGGATATGTCTGCATGATTTTATTTTATATCTCAAATGACCATTGCACAAAAATGTCGTAGTTACAACCAACCATCTTCCACCTTCATGTTTTCTTCTTCCCAATTTATTTATTTCATTATGACTATTTATTTATTTATTTATATAACAAGGAATATGAACAAACCAAAATACTTAACGTGAAGCCTTAGCTAGATTATTGATACACCTCGCAACATTATATTATGTGTTGGTTAGATAATTAATTATTACGGCTTCATTTCATACTCAAGTGTATAATTGATTTTTTAATAAGATTTTAGAGTTGATTTTCCACCTACACAAAATGTCTATACAATGAATACTTGGTTGTTTTTTTTAACTTACTAAATTTATTTGTGCTATAATTTTAAAGGTTTTTATTTAACAAGATGTTTATCAATACATTTACTATGACATCCATAAAAAAGGATTCTAAAATGCATCCAATGAGGGGTTCCTTTGTCCAAAGGATATTGACAAAACTATAAGGAATAAAAATAATCACAATTAATTAAAACTAGAAATGACATATACAATAGCCATGATAGAAATAATTAATGTGGGCAGAGGGGATGGGGATTGATAGTTAGAAATAGTTAATGTGGGCAGAGGGGATGGGGATTGATAATTGAACTACCAAGTCCCATAATTAAGGGAGGTAGTTGGGATTTGTACCCAATGGTCACGGTAAGGTCTAGATAAAGTACCC
The DNA here is from genome assembly GCA_034641835.2 of Pinus albicaulis. Classification (NCBI taxonomy): domain Eukaryota; kingdom Viridiplantae; phylum Streptophyta; class Pinopsida; order Pinales; family Pinaceae; genus Pinus; species Pinus albicaulis. The sequence continues at coordinate 1,461,091,375 of CM076575.1, read as the reverse complement.
ATTCATAAGTTTATGATATTTACCCATGAATCTTTGGCAGGAAGATAGAGAATTTCTCTCACATCTATATAGTAAGTGATGCTCACAGATGGGCCCAAGGTCCCGATTTGGATGAAAAAATGTTCCAAAAATGTTGTTGTTTGATGGCCAAACCATGAAGGAGCATTTAATATTTTTTTTGGTTGAGAAAACTGAGCACATGTTCCTAAATCCTAAGTTGCAAGGAAGAGTTTCATTTTTTGGTGCTTGGTGGGCAAAGTACAAAGGCTTAGAGAGGGGAGGTCATCGAGTGGTGATTGGAACGATGAAGGGGCTCCCTTGTGTTATACAAATCCAACTAAGAAACCACCCATGGTTTTAGCAAGCTCTTGGCTCAAAAGGCTTGATGGGAAATCGGTTGATTTCTTTAAGTAAAAAGGAGAGTGGCCCTCATGGCTTCATGGTATAGCTCAAGGGTGGCAAGCTACAAAGGATAGTGCAGAAAAATGATCTAAAGGTTGGATGGAAAGTGGCTCACCCTTCATTAGTTGTAGGAAACCATTTATATTGATCAAGTAAGTACCTTTTATGATTTGTAATTTGAGATGTAAATTATGTTAAGTGAAATGTAAATAATGTTCTAGTTGCATAATTTCACTATGTTGCCTACTGAGGTTTCAATGTTTTCTTGATGATGCATGTGCATGGTTTTATGCATATATTTAGTGGATTTAACACGCATAAGACTCAATAAATTTATAAATTTGGTTATCTCTAATTACATGGTTATAACATACCTCTTGAAAGAAATTTCATGGTTGGGAAAAAAGGGGAAAATTATCCCTTGACCTCTTCAATGGCCACACTAGCTAACTTGAAAGAGAAGACTCATAGGGGGTCTTAAATCTAGAGGACTATGTTGCAACAACCATGACAAGCGAGTCCTTAATATGTCACCCGAGGACACATAGCTTAGATACATTATGAATTTCAATATATGAAGCAGGGCCTTGTTCTATATGTGACAACTCGGTAAGAGGAGTCTTCATAGGACATTTTATATAAATGATTGAAAATTCCACTAATGAACTTGTGAATTGGTGGAATTTTTTACAGGGATATGATGTGAGATTTTTATAGACCTTTACATTAATGTTATTGATTATAGATCTAGAATAACATATTTGAGCCATAATCAACTCGGATTGTCACCAGAAATGCAACTAAGGAGATTGGTTCAGTTTTGGAAACCTTAAAAAAACAGGCCCTAGAAGAAAATCAGCTAAACACCATCAAGATGAAGCAGCTCAGAAAGACATTGCTCTCATAACGCAACACTCAATAGAAACCTTCATTGGAGGGCTTATTAGCAAAGATCACAATCAGCATGAAACAGGAGGGAAGACAGGGTCTCAAGCTACATTCCTAAAATAATGAAAGCATTCACTTGGAACTGTAGGGGATTAGGGAACCCCTCTAAAAACAATGCCCTAAGAGATCTCTTCAAACAAGAAAAGCCTGACATAGTTCTCCTGCAAGAAACCAAGCAAGGAGAAAAATATATGGGGAATATCATACACAAAATTAGAAATTATACAAGCACCATGGTGGAATCCAGAGGTGCTTTGGTAGGAATAGCCGCTATCTGGAATTAGAATACATGGAAACAACTGACAATTGTAAAGTTTCATGACTGGATTAAAGTCAAATTACAAAACATGCATGAGGTTGTTGTAATAACAATGTACAATATTTATGGTCCAAATCATTATAGAGACAAAGAACTTTGTTGGGACAATTTAAAAACTGATATTGAAATTGAGGACAATGCCAATGTCATCAATGGTGGGGATATGAATGTGGTTTTGCATGCCAATGAAAAAATAGCGGGTACTTTCAACCCTGATCCTTCAAGAGAACAGTTGGAAACAATCATAAAAGAACACGACCTAGTGGACATCATTCCAAAAAATCGAAGTTTCATATGGAGAAATTGAAGAATTGGGTCTGGGAATATTATGGAAAGGCTTGATTGTTTTCTACTTGTTGTTCCCCTCATCTCTTACTTCTCTATTGCAACCTCGACCATTCTTCCATGATCAGCCTTAAACCATTATCATGTCACCATTGTCTTTGGGAACAGTCCTCCCTCAAGCCTCTTCCTTTTCGCTACAACCCACTTTGGACTGACATCCCTGAAGCTAGAAACATAGTTAAAAGCATTTGGTAGCATCATGTCGAGGGTTCTCCAATGCACATCTGGGAGACGAAGTTGAAGCATCCGTGCACTATTCTCAAAGGATGGGCAAAATATCACTATAGAGAACCATACATAATCAAACAAGACACCAAGAGAAGGCTAGAAGCAAAAAGACATAGACATTCAAGGGGTGAATAAATAAAAGCATGATTAGGAAAAAGAGCTTTACTGGAACTTGTATAGCACAAATAGAAAATAAGAGGAAAAATGGAGACTCAAATCGAGGAATCTCTGGCCCCAAGCTGGGGATAAAAACACCTCATTTTTCCACAAGCAAGCCATTGTCAGAATGTCTAGAAACAATATCACTGCCATAATGGATGAAGAAGGGAATATGCACACAGAGCAAGAAGCAATAAAATCGGCTACTCATAGGCATTATAAAAGCCTTCTACCTGAAACCATGGAGTTGGAGGACTATAGTGATTTCTTGGTTCACACACCTAAAATGATTACTGAAGAGATTAACTTCTCACTTACCAAGGACATTGAAGAGGCTGAAATTCTCAAAGCAATATGGACTCTCCATCCTGACAAAGCACTGGACCTGAATGGATTTACCATTAGCTTTTATCAGACCTTCTGGGATTTCATTAAAAAATACCTCATCAAAATTATCCTATGGGTTCAAAGGAAAAAAAATATTGGGGGATTCACAAACTCAACATTCATTGCTCTCATTCCCAAAGAGACCCGCCCCTCCACCGTCTCAGGATTCAGGTCCATATCCCTTTGCAATTCATCTTACAAAATCATCACCAAAATCCTTGCCTCCTGTATCAAAAATCTCCTCCCCAATATTATCTTTGAAAATAAAGGTGGTTTCATCTCTTGTAGGAAAATCACTAATTCCATTCTAATGGCCCAAGAAGCCATTCACTCTAGTATGATGAGATCGGAGAAGGGATTTATCCTAAAACTTGATCTAGCCAATTCCTTCAATAGAGTGAGGCACTCCTTTCTCCTCTATGTTCTTTAGAAAATTGGATTTGAAGTAGACTTCATATCCCTAATTTATGCTTGCATATCCAATCCCTAGATCTTCCCTTTGGTCAATGGAAGGCCTGGAAATTATTTCCAATCTTATAGAGGTCTAAGACAGGGTTTCCTTTTATCTCCCTTTCTCTTTATTCTCGTGGCATAATCTTCCAGCAAGGCTTTGGATCATAACCGCAGAGATGGACTAATCACATGTATCAAATTTAGCAATGGAGTCAAAAACATGAATCATTCTCAGTTTTTTGATGATACCCTCTTGATGGGAGGAGCCACTAGCATTATAGCCAAGATATTTAAAACACTTCTTGACAAATTTATGCACTACTCTGGAGGGCATATAAACTACCATAAAGGCTACATTTATGGCTAAAATTCAACAATGAACACCATCCATAGTATAGCTCAAATATTTGGGGCACTTTACAAGTGGAATTGGACTCATTTTAATTATCTTGGGATTCTTGTCAGCATAGGATAGTTGAGAACTAAAGTATGGAGCATCACCATTGACAAGATGAAAAAGAAATTCCAAAAATGGGGATCTTCATGGCTCAATCTAGCTGGGCTCATGACCCTCTTAAAAATTGTCCTTTCTACCTTGCCTCTATATCATTTTTCGTTGTTGCAGGCTCCCATTAGCATTCAGCACAAAATGGAAGCAAATCTAAGACAATTCCTATGGAAAGGTGGAAAAAGTGAGAAGAAGAAGTTCAATCTGGTCAAATGGAGAGAGGTCACTCAAAATTATGAAAATGGTGGACTTTCCATCCACATACCCAAATTGTTGAACATTGCCTTTGGTGGGAAAATAGTGTGGCACCTTATTACTGGACAATAATCTTGGTGGAAGCAAGTGCTGGAACCAAAATATATTTCTACAACAAGGCGATACCTCTTAGATCAGGCCATCCCCAACAGACCTTGCTCTCGAATCTGGGTTATTTGAAAAAAAATCCATTCCCTTCATTCACAACAACATCTCCAAAGTTCCACAGGGAGGTCACAACATAAACATTTGGGAGGACAAAATAATGGGCCAACCCCCTCTCTTAAAAAACCAAAGAACTCTGCGCATTCAAACATATCTTCGAGAGAATGGGATTAACACTCTGGAGAAAATATCTAGTTGGGATGAGAGCACCAGCAACTGGAATGGTTGGACCTTCCCAAAATTTCCTTCTCACCTTGAGAATGACAAAGCTTCTCTCAAAATAATGCTCCATGGCGCAGCTCCTCTTTCAAAAGACAAAGAGGATAGTTTTAGATGGGACCCTTCTAGGTCATCCTACACTTTAAAAGCAGGGTATGAGACTCTTCATAAAGAGAAATTTTCCACGCCTCCTTGGGAAAATTGGAAACAAGCTTTGAAATTAGAAGTGCTCCCAAAGATTAAAATCTTTATCTAGACCTTGATTAAAGGGAAGATCCTGACATCTGGCAACTAAAAAAAAAGAGGCATCCAGGTTACATCTAGATGCCCCCATTTTCCTCATGGCCGAGGAGATGATATTCCACCTTTTCATTGAGTGCTCCTTTTCTAAACATTGTTGGTATTCCCTCATGGATCCCTTCCAGGTTTAGATGGGTCCAAACAAGTCGGTCTCTAAACTGATTGCTAACTAGAAAAAGAGTTACCCATGGGGAAAAAAGAAGAAGAACATGGCCAAAAGAGTTTGGGACATGCTTCCCCATGTTCTACTGTATAAAATTTGGCTTATGAGAAATAAGGCTACCTTTCAAGATCATAAACCTTGCATTAGGAAAGTGCAGAGTAAGGCATGGAGCCTCACTATTGAGACCATTTTTGCCAAAAATAACAGTCACCTCAACCTCAATGATATGCAGGCTGAAGAAGGAATTCTCCTCGGAAGAGCTCTTGACACTCCTCTGAAGTACAACAAAATTCCTGCCATCCAATTCCCCCACAACGATAAGTGGAAGATCAAACTCAAATAAAAAGATTTTATTGAGTGGCTTGATGGAATCAAAAGGTCTGCGCTCTTCTTTAACTGTGCCTCAAAGGAAAACTCAAGAATAGCAGGAGCGAGAGGTTACATTATGGATGGGCAGGGAAATAACATTGCTACCTTTGGATGGGGGTTAGGGTGATTGTCAAATAATAGAGCAGAAGCATACGCCCTGTTGAAAGGCCTCCAAATCATAAAGAGACTTAAGATTCAAAGGGTCATGGTCTTTGGTGATTCAACAATAATCATCAACATGATGAAAAACTCAGCACAGACCCCCAACATTTCTCTTAGTAGACTGATCACAAGGTGTCGAACCTTGAATAAGGATATTGGAGACCTCTCATTCTATCATATTCTTAGGTCCAACAATAAGAAAGTTGACTTATTGGACAACAATGCATGTTGCAGACCCTCAATTCAACTCCTTTCCCAAGATAACATCTCCTTCTCTCCTTTGCCATGATTTTCACCTCTTTGTGATCTCAGCCTGCCCGATACTCTGTGCCTTCAGGATATCATTAGGGCAGGTCTGCCATGCCCATACCTATCTCTGCATTACTCCTATGATCTTATCTTCCTGGGAATCCCGCCCTCCTTCATCTCTTAGTTCATCTGATACCCCCTCCTTCTCTTTAAATTCCGCATTCATCTTCTTAGCTAAACACCAGATGTGCATAGCCTATAGCTCAGCACCCTCTAATCTGATGCTTCCCTTCGCTCAGTGACTCATAGAATCTGATCTCCCCGCCCTTGTCATATCGAGCTCTTATTTGTTGCTGCTCTACTGCGCAATGCCCTCTCTGAATCATTGAATCTTCGTTGTTCTATGCTCCACTATTCTTGTTGCCCCTTTGTCTCTTTTATTCCCCCGCAACAACCTCGACTCCTCTTCATCATTTGATTTCCAGCAGTGTAGTGTTGCCTTCATATTTCTTGCTCCCAATAACACACATTTCGTATTCCCTCACTGTCAATTAGTGCCCCTATTTCCTTCTCGAACTATTCTTCACACATCAGTGGCTCTATCATTTCCTCTCTTTAAAATCATGAGGAACGAGAATTTTTTTCACCGTGTCGATCTACAAACTGAAATGGAGCTGATAAGAGCACAGTTAAGGATAATAGAGGACAAACACCAGTCAGACACCGGATTCCTTCAACATCAATCATAATCCCTCCAGGAGTAGTTGAGGGGAGCTAATAATCATTGTGGTCACATTGAATAATCCTTGTATATCCTACGTTACATGGTGGACAAGCAATCTTCTCATAGTTCAAGATCCAACAATGTCCCCAACGCCAATCTGGGCAACAATCAAGGCAACACTGACACTTCAAATGGTTCTCAAAGCAGCAAGAACTGATCTTCACTCCTCCATATTCCTCAGCTATTATCATGTCATTTAAATTTGCATTTATGTTATCTCAATTTGTTAGGATCTATCATGAATCGGATATGTAGCATAGTAGTAATAGTCATCTTAAAGGAGGCACGGTATTTTGCCACATCACCCCTCCCTGCTTTGCTACTCCTTCACTCGAATGTAATAGGGATATTTATCCCCACTTTTTTGGAATATAAATAGTAACTGAATTTGTCAAAAAAAAAAAGATCTAGACTAATACTTCACTCCATTAATGACAATTATTCATAATTCAATTACTAATTCTATGTTTTCTTGAATAGTTAATCGAGTGCTTAAACTATAGCTCTAAATATATTAAAGGCTAGCTAATAACCAAGAAATATGGACAATAAATTAAACCACAATGCAACCAACCATTAAATCAAATCAACATACATCCAATCACTATGCCCTGGTGCTTACTGGAACCTCTGGGCACTAGGCGTTTTAAAAAATTGTAACTTTATTTCTGTTATTGTGTGATAGAAACAATAGACTATAATATTTTTGTTACGGGATACATTAAGTAATGACACTAGATAATTTGATAAATGTCTTTAAATAAAATTCTTGGTAGACGAACTGTTGATTGACGAAAAATTTCACATTATACATTTTCCTGTTAGTAAATGGAAGCAAACACTAGACTTCAGAATTTTGGTGTTGTGCACATTTTTCCTTTGTTTCAATATATTAAACTTTGCATTTGGAACCTATCGACACGAGAGAATTACCATGATATAGGAAAAATACTTTAAAATATTTCTATCGAAAGGCTTGGGCCTGATATAAGAACCACTCCTTGGAACCTCAAGTGGTTAACACCATCAATCCGTTTGTTTCTCTATTTATGAAAGGAAACCAATCAAAATTAATCCTTGATGCCATTACAACTATTCAATGGAATAAAATGGAACCAAAATAATCACACATAAACACAATTTGATTAATCAATAAAAAAAATGCACACTTTGAAACTTATCGATTAATTGGAACAGAAGAATGGATGAATACAAATGGAGCATTTGAATTTTCACAATCACCCTCTCTTTGGTCTCACTCAGACCTCTTCACACACTTTGATCTCTCTGTGATCTCTTTCTCGCAGCTCTGATCTCATTTCAAACTCTCCATAACATATATAAAAATACACTTTTGTAACAGGAAATCTTAACAAACTCCTACTCTCCCTAATTTATCTAACAATTTTCTTAACTTAGCTAATTTGTTCCATTACATGGTAAATTGAATGACGCTCATCAAACCTCCTAGCTATCTAGATACCTTATAGAAATATTACAACTTAGAAACTGCTAAAGGTTCCAATTTAAAAGAAAATTTGAGAAACTAGCTTCCTCTAGTAAGCCTTTTGACCTATGAAGGTCAATCATGAATTTCACTTGTAATATGCTTCCGCATCAATTATTGGTTATTGATAATATCCTTGTTGAAATGATTATGTGGTTTGATAAACTTAAATATATCCATGATTCGAAATAAAAAGAATTGGAAGCCTTCCATGTGATGTGTCCCTAGAAGGATATGGTGAGTGCCTTAGTTGGGATAGCCATGGAGCATAAAGCATACTCAAACTAGGAAATTTAAGTGTCCTTAAGGCACTTATGAATATGGAAAATATCATTTGTGCTTATTTTGAGGTAATCAGTTATGGTAACTTTCATGCAAGTATGAGTGTGTGACATGATGTTTAAATGTCTCTCGACATTTAAATGGTTTATCGTGTATCCTCTTTCATTGGGATATAATATTAAGTTTTATTGGGTTTGTTGAAAAATGCAAAAATAAAGTCCCAATTTGACTTTGCCTTAGTCAAATTGAGAAAATTCTAATTTCCAAATCAACAAACAACTTTGATTTAGTTAAATTGTGTGGCATGACTCTTTTCACTTAGTTAACTCAGTAAATTCGATTTAGAGAAGCTGGATTTCATTTAAGCATGTGTGATTGCTAATTTGGAGCAATCAAGGTTAGTTATTTCAAGTTATTTCCAATTAAACTAGTTCTAATTGTTTGAGGAACTAGTGGAAGGTAATTTGTGTAGTGGGACAACAGTCTAACTCAATGATCATCTAGTTAACTGATCAATCAACCCAAAATATCTAGTGCATGCAAAGAAATTGATTTCCCCAGTTGTGGTGGAGATTCCAAGGTAGTGTAACATCAGTTGGAGACTAGTCTTGAGTGTACAGATGTTACATGTAGTCAGATGATCAACCTTGGGAATTACACAATCAATCGGAGGAAAATTCTTAAATAATAGGGGCCTAATTCCTCGGTATTTGTGCAAGGAAATAGGGGCTCAATCATAGGCATAAATTGACTAAGTTTGGGTTAGAGATTCTTAGTTAGAATAGAGATAACTTCCTCTCAGCTCTGATCTCATTTCAATCTCTCCATAACAATCACACATAAACACAATTTGATTAATAAAAAAAATACACACCTTGAAACTTATTGATTAATTGGAACAGAAGAATGGATGAATACAAATAGAGCATTTAAATTTGCACAATCACTGTCTCTTTGGTCTCACTCAGACCTCTTCACACACTTTGATCTCCCTGTGATCTCTTCCTCTCAGCTCTGATCCCATTTCAATATCTCCATAACAATCACACATAAACACAATTCGATTAATCAACAAAAAAATACACACTTTAAAACTTATTGAATAATTGGAACATAATAATGGATGAATACAAATATAGCATTTGAATTTTCATTATCACCCTCTCTTTGGTCTCACTCAGAGCTCTTCACACACTTTGATCTCTCTGTAATCTCTTCCTCTCAGCTTTGATCTCATTTCAATCTCTCCATAACAGATATAAAAATATACTTTTGTAACAGGAAATCTTAACAAACTCCTACTCTCCCTAATTTAACTAAATTTTCTTAACTTAGCTAATTTGTTCCATTACATGGAAAATTGAATGGCACTAATCAAACCTCCTAACTATCAAGATACATTATAGAAATATTAGAACTTAGAAACTGCTAAATTTTTCAATTTAAAAGAAAATTTGAGGAAACTAACTTCCTCTAGTAAACCTTTTGACCTATGAAGGTCAATCATGACTTTCACTTGTAAGATGCTTCCACATCAATTATTGGTTATTGATAGTATCCTTGTTGAAATAGCTACGTGGTTTAATCAACTTAAATCTATCCATGATTTGGAATAAGAAGAATTGGAAGCCTTCCATGTGATGTGTCCCTAGAAGGATATGGTGAATTCCTTGGTTGGGATAGCCATGGAGCATAAATCATACTCAAACTAGGAAATTTAAGAGTCCTTTAGGCACTTATCATGAATATGGAAAATATCATTTGTGCTTATTTTGAGGTAATCAGTTATGGTAACTTTCATGCAAGCATGAGTGTGTAACATGATGTTAAATGTATATGGAAATTTAGATGGTTTATCTTGCATCCTCTTTCATTGGGACATAACCTTAAGTTTTATTAGGTTTGTTGAAAAATGTAGCAAGAAAGTCTCAATTTGACTTTGCCTCTGTCAAATTGAGAAAATCTGAATTTCTACATCAATAGATAACTTGGATGTAGTTGATTTGTGTGGCGAGACTCTTTTCACTTTATTTAACTTAGTAAATTCGAGTTAGAGAAGTTTGAGTCCAGTTAAGCATGTGTGATAGCTAATTTTTACCAATCAAGGTTAGTTATTTCCAGTTAAACTAGTTCTAATTGTTGGAGGAACTAGTGGAAGGTCAGTTGTGCAGTGGGACAACAATCTAACTCAGCGATCATCGAGTTAGTTGATCAATCAACCCAAAATAGCTAGTGCATGTAGAGAATTCGAGTTCCCCAACTATGGTGGAGATTCCAAGGCAGTGTAACATCTGTTGTAGACTAGTATTGAGTGTACAAGTTTTACATGTAGTCAGATGATCAACCTTGGGAATTGCATAATCAATTGGAGGAAAATTTCTAAATAATAGGGGCTTAATTCCTTAGGATTTGTGCAAGGAAATAGGGGCTCAAGCAGAGGCATAAATTAACTAATTCTAGGTCATATCTTCTCAGTGATCACAGAGATAAGTTATTCATTTGCAGGTTGAGCTAGAAATTGTAATACATCTCTATTCATTTGATTTAATGTAAACATGCATAAGTTGTTTTTAGTAGTTTCTTTCCCCTAGAAAAATATTGTGCATGTGTGTCGTTTCTTATTGCATCGTTCTTATTTTTGTTCTAAATTATGAATTGAATTCTGCAGAGCAATAGAGTAGGATTGTGTCTTGTGATTTAGATTAAAATTTCATGAGCATTTACAATTATACAACATAATTTATACATGGTATCAGAGTAGGATTCACATTAGAATAGGAATTTTGAAGTTTTTTTTCAGGAGGACATAATTTGCATTTCAGTCTAGCATGATCTCTTTAGAGTTGGGAAGATGACCTTCAATGGTCTGAGACAAGAGTATCCCTTGGAAGGCACCTTGAATTTCATTGCATGGAAGGATCACATGGAAGCAGTGATGGATGACAATGGATATGTAGCCAAGGCAAGGCGAATAACCTTGGAGGGAGTGTGATACCACATTGTCTCAAATATCCATGGGAAATAAAATCCTTTCGCAATGTGGAAGGCATTGACAGAGCTATTCGAGAATAGGAGTGACCATAGGAAATTGACACTCAAGGGTAAACTTCAAAATATCAAGATGCAGACCATTGACACTATTCTGCAGGATCTAAGCAGTATTTGTGATGAGCATGGCACAATTGGTGTAAATGTTGCATAAGATGACTTGGTAAGCCTAGTTATTTTAGGCATTCCCAAAAGCAGGCACAACTACCAGGACTCAGTGAACGGGAGGGAGAAGTTACCGAATTGGGAATGATTATGGTATGATTTGGTATAAGATGAAATCAGAATAAGTATTAGAGATGGAGTAACATCCATAGAAGAGGAAGATGAATTTTCTATAGTTGGAAAAGGATTGAATTCTAAGGGAAAGAAGTCCCAAAGTGAGTGTGAATCCAACTAAAGGGGCAAGAAGAAATACTTTTCCAAAATAAAATAATTCAATTTTCATGAATTCAGGCACTATGCTACAAAGTGTCCACACAAAAAGTCTAGAAAGAAGGAGCCTTTAGTAGGAGAAATAGGTGAATCTTTAGCTTCACAGTTTGAGCTAGATCTCACCCTTATCACATGCATGGATAGGAAAATTATGGGGAGTGTGTGGTACTTAGACTCAAGTGCATCATTCCACATGATAGGTTGTAGAGATTTTTTTAGTGACCTGGAGGAGAAATATCTCCAGATGCATATTGAATTTGGGAACGACTAAGGGTACAATGTGACCAAGATTGGTATAGTAACATTTTAGAGGGAGTCAGGATCTCCTCTTCTCCTCAAATATGTCATGTTTGTTCCAAGGTAAAGAAGAATCTCATCTTTGTAGCAGTTTTGGAAGACCATGGTTATGATGTGATCTTAAACAAAGAGAAAGAATTCTTGAGACACATAGCCACTGTACAGGTTAAGCAGATTGGGGTTCGTGTGAAGACCTTGTATACACTTGAGGTATAATGTGCATGTACAACCTTGAGGAGCAAGGAAGAGATTAGAGATATGGTGGTTGAGAGGGAGTTGGATAGACCTCTCAAAATGGAGCCTCAAGAAGTTGTGGAGCAGACACAAATGGAGAGGTAGAGAGGAGGAAGAGTGGAGACATTCACTCAAGAAGAGACCTCCAGTAGAGGGATATTTTGATCTAAGTGGACAGAGGGAGTAATTGTAACTATACCTCGAGGATTGAGGTGGAGTGATGTAGATCCCTAGCCCCACCATCTGCACCTTGGTAAAATTGAGAAAATTTGAATTTCCACATGAACAGATAACTTGGATGCAGTTAACTTGTGTGACATGGCTCTTTTCACTTAGTGAACTTAGCAAATTCGATTTAGAGGAGTTGGATTTCAGTTAAACATGTGTGATTTCTAATTTGTAGTAATCAAGGTCAATTAGTTGAAGTTATTTTTAGTTAAATTAGTTCTAACTAGTGGAAGATCAATTGTGCAGTGGGACAATAGTCAAAATCAGTGATCATCCAGTTAATTGATCAACCATCCCAAAATTGCTAGTGCTTGCAGAGAATTCAAGTTCTAAAGTTATGGTGGAGATTCCAAGGCAATGTAACATCATTTATAAACTAGTCTTGAGTGTACAAGTGTTGCATGCGGTCAAATGATCAACCTTGGGAATTGCACAATCAATTCGAGGAAAAATCCTCAATAATAGAGGCCTAATTCCTCAGGATTTGTGCAAGGAAATAGGGGCTCAAGCAGAGGCCAATTTTGACAAAGTCTGGGTCAGAGCTCTCAGAGCAGAGAGATAGGTTATTCACTTGCAGGTTGAACTCAAATTGAGCTAGAAATTGTGATACATCTCTATTCATTTGATTTAATGCAAGCATGCATAAGGGGTTTTTAGAAGTTGCTCTCCCCTAGAAAAATATTGCTCATGTGTGTTGTTTCTTATTACATGTTTCTAATTGTTGTTCTAAATTGTGAATTGAATTCCGCAGAGCATTAGAGTAGGATTGTGTCTTGTGATTTAGATTAAAATTTCATGAGCAATTGAAATTCTACACCATAATTTCTACAGGGTTGTCTTATGGCTTGATGGGAATGTTGGGAGAGGTTAATTAAATTAGGGGTTATGTTGATTACATAGCCTAATTCCAAAAATTATTATTTTTTGAGGTTTGAGCATGGAGATATCTCTCAAATTTAAATGTAAAGGCATGTTAAGACATTCTCCTTCTTTTGGTGGAAATCTTGCCTTTTTCTCCTTTTTATTTTGGAAGGCTAGAGATATTCATTGTTAGAAAAAAGGTAATATGTTCAAACTTAAATTTATTGTTGAGCCAAGATTATTCTATGGCCGAGTATGAGGGTGATGTGTGAGTTTGTTCGTAGTTGACACGTGCCCCTTAAAAAAATAAAAATAAAATAAAAAAATAAAAATAAAAATAAAAATTATGCTCTAAATAGAAAAATAATATCTGCTATAATAAAAAAATGAATATGTTGTAAACTAATTAGAAGTAAAAAAAATGTTTGAGTAAGATGTTTAAACCTTATAATTTTAAATAATATTTCAACCGGATATTTAAATAAACTATTTGAAGAGCTATGTTAACTAATTTATGTTGATTTCAACTTTATATATATTTATATATAGAAAAAAATTTGTTAAAATAAAATATTTTAATGTTGCGTATACAAAAAATATTCAATGTGGGTTATTAATAAAATATTTTAACATCAATGAATATTGACATATACTTAAAAGTATAATAATAAAAAACTACTTTAATTAAAAAAAATAAAAAATAAAAAGTATGGTTAAAACGTTTATTTGGGTTCCTATATACTTCATATAGCATTCAAAAATTCAATTTAAACAATGAAAGAAAAACACACTGTATTTTGCACTCTAAAGAAGTTTGCATGTGAAGAAATTTGATGGGCCTAATGGTAAATAGCATGTGTTTCCTCTTAAGAGGTCACAAGTTCAAAACCAGAGCGGGGTAGAGTATGTATGCCTCCATAGACTTTGCAGTTAGGTCTCATACACCAACTTGGTGTCTGGCTTGGTTGTGACCTTAAACTTGGATCCCAATATGAGGGTTTGTATGTCCGCCTCTAGTTGATAGGTGCCCCTTTATAAAAATAATAAAACTAAAAATAAATGTGTGAGTAAGATGTTTAAACCTTATAATAATTGAGGGGAGAGGCTCATTCTATAACCCAATATGAGGATTTGTCCGTCCACCCCTAGTTGATAGGTGCCCCTTTATAAAAATAATAAAACTAAAAATAAATGTGTGAGTAAGATGTTTAAACCTTTTAACTTTAAAAAATATTTCAATGGGAGATTTAAAATAAACTATTTGAAGATCTATGTTGACTAATTTATGTTGATATCAACTTCATATATCTCTATATATAGAAAAAATATGTTAAAATAAAATATTTTAATGTTACATATTAAAAAATATTCAATGAGGATTATCAATAAAATATTTTAATATCAATGAATACTGACATATACTTAAAAATATATTAATAAAAAAAAAATTATGGTTAAAACGTTTATTTGGTCCTTTATATACTTTATATAGAAAATTGTGGAGAAGCCACAAATGGAGAGGCGGAGTTGAGACATCCACTCAAGTAGAGACCTCTACTAGAGGAAGAGTTCGAGCCAAGTGGGAAGAGGGATAAATTGCAGTTATACCTCCAGGAGTGAGGTGGAGTAATGTAGATCCCTAACCCCACAATTGTAAAGATTTGGATAGGTTCCATTGAGGCATTCTTTTCATGGATCATTACCTTGCTACAAGGGCCCACGGTATTCAGTAGCAAGAGGATCAGTGTTAGTTGGATACTGAGGAGTGCAGAGGAGTGTTGAAAACAGAGCGGGAGGCTCAATAGCAGAGTCAGTAGCAGCAAAGTTTTCCCAGTAGACAACTTTCATACACATTCAATATTTTTTGGATGTTTCTGAATTGCAGACGTTGCAGTAGCAACAACAACATTGAGAGGTGTTTCTATAGTACAATTCCATAGGTGTAAGATAGGGGTGGTTTATAATCCCTTTCTTGCTGAGAGTGAGTGTTGAAAAATGCAACAAGAATGTCTCAATTTGACTTTGCCTTGGTCAAATTGAAAAAAAATGAATTTCCACATCAGCAGATAACTTGTATGCAGTTAACTTGTATGACATGGCTCTTATCACTTAGTTAACTCAGTAAATTCGAGTTAGAGGAGTTGGAGTTCAGTTAAACATGTGTGATTGTTGATTTGTAGCAATCAAGGTCAATTATTTCAAGTTATTTTTAGTTAAACTAGTTCTAACTGTTGGAGGAACTAGTGGAAGGTTAGTTGTGTAGTGAGACAATATTCTAGCTCAGTGATCATCCAGTTAATTGATCAATCAGCCCAAGATAGCTAGTGCATGCATAGAATTTTAGTTCTGCAACTATGGTGGAGATTCTAAGGAGTGTAACATCAGTTGTAGACTAGTCTTGAGTGTACAAGTGTTGCATGCAGTTAGATGATCAATCTTGGGAATTGCACAATCAATTGTAGGAAAATTCCTAAATAATAGGGGCCTAAATCCTTAGAATTTGCACAAGGAAATAGGGTCAAGTAGAGGCGAAAATTGACTAATTCTGGGTCAGAGCTTCTCAATGAGCAGAGATACAAGTTATTCACTTGCATATTGAGCTAAAATTGAGCTAGAAATTGTAATACATATTTATTCATCTGATTTAATGCAAACATGCATAAGGGGCTTTTAGCAGTTGTTTTTGTAAAACCCTCTTCCCACATCTACCCAAGTAACCATTCAACCAAGGTAAACATGTGACGAGAGGCTACTATAATGAGATTCAACCTCCTAAGTGACCTTAAGGAAGTGGAACCAACAGAAACATAACATATGGACCTTGTACAAAAACAATAACACCCCCATGATTTAACCCAACCATTCAGACCTCTTATCCCTGGGTCACACTGACCTTTTGACCTCTTTGAGCCATAGACTTAGGAACATGATTGAAAACCATCATCTAGGAGGCTATAGACACATGCATAACACAAAATGCCAGCATCCAGGGCCCCAATTCCTCAGTTTTGTGCTAGCGTCCCTGGTATTTGAGCTACCTTTTCAAGCCCAAAACCCAGTACTCTGTCCAGAACTTCATGAAAATTTCATAGATGATAAATAACAACAAGGCAATAATACAGAAGCAATCACATCAATAAGAACTCATCTGGACCCCTCCTATCCATGACAGGAATTTTGTCAAACATGTCACAAACATTGAAACTATAAGTGTAAAGAATATAATAGAGCATAGGGGTCTCATACTTATCTGAGAATTGCTAAGAAGCATTGCTCCCTCACATCATTAGCTGCAATACAATCTATTTTACCATAGATACATGGTGCATTCATTTACAATTAAAAGCATGAAGAGAGCCATACATCATCACTGATAAAATACATGCTTATAACCATCATAATAAAAACAGAAATATCATGGATACAGCAACAATAAAATCCACATGTAAATTGGTGCATTTACATACCAAATACCAAGAGAATGAATTGCTCATTAATGAATGTAGAAACCAACCAGAGATGGGACTTCCATGTTCCACCAGACCATAGATTGGCTCAGCCAAATATCTCTTCAGCTAATCACCCCCATGCCATATTCCAAGCATTAATGTGGGACTCATAACCAACCAAAAGAACCAAACAAGCATGAATTCTACCAGAGTTATCCGCCTACACCGTGAGGAAATTTCCTTTCTCCTAGTCTCTCAGGATTTACCGCAATCCAAACCTGTATCACTAGGTCCTAAACCAAGGCAAACCACCTCTAAGATTTACCATATATCCCTCCATTCACATGCAAGGATTCCTCAGCCCACCGAAGCAACAAACCATCCAGATTTACTGCAACCTGCAATCCAATTCGGGAGTTACTAGGCCATGTGTTATATCAATTCGGAGATCCACCTCACTCAACTTAGAATCCATCCAACAATCCAACTCAACTGAAGCATGAGAACCCATCTCATCAAGGCTATTCAGAAATGGAAAGGCTAGACTGAAAACACTATCACAGCTGGAAAAACCCATGCCAAGACAGAAAATAACCACATTCAATACCATGCATGTAAAAAATAGCAAGGAAAACACACATGCAAATTGATACCTGCAAAGAATCTCGTTGTAGCTGCTTGATCCTGCTCTTCCTTGCTTGCTTCCTCCTTCTTCTTGCTTTATTTTCCTTTCTTGATCCAATTCCAAAGTGCTCCAGGAAAAGTATCCAAGAGTGAGAGAGAGAGAGAATAGAAAGAGAGCCATAAGTGTGAGCAAAATCTTTCCAACTAATCCTCACAAGCCTTTTTATCAATGAGGCCTCTATTTTCTTCATTTTCCATTATTTTCCTTCATTTTCCTCCTCACATGTAACCTATGACCTTTCGCCTTCCTTTTATCCTATTTTCAATTATTTTCATAAATAAATGTGCCAAAAATACTTTTGCCTCTCCAAATCCTTAGCCATTCCCTTTGCCAATTTCATTTAGCCATAATAACCAAAATAAACACCCACTAGGATGTTTTGCCCAACATTCAGCTTGGAATAAGTGTCCCATCAACGATGGTTATTATTTTTCCTTTATTATATTTTATTACATGGGATATTCACTAGGGATGTTACAGAACCCTCCCCCTTGGGGGAACATCGTCCTCGGTGTTCAATGACACCTACAAACCAACAAGATGCTGAAAATAAAAAATAATTCCTATGGAGCTTTATAACATAGCTCATTGCAATATTTACAATGAATAACCTGCTCAAAATAAAAAATCATCATGACAATCATACCATGTACTGGAGCTTTATAGCACAACTCGTTATGATATTTACAATAGTATACACATATACACATTTTCTTAACCAACAAATAAAAGGATACGATGCCCATATCAGCAAAAAGGGAATCTAGAGGCTCACACCTCCATGCTCAAAGTAGTACCAGGATTCACTTCCTTCCTAGGAACTCCAGAATCCACTATCATAATCAAAGTCTGCATCCAATGTCCAACACTACAATCTTGCACTATTTTATTTTCATTAAATAGTTATCAGCTCATTTTTCCATTGTATACTCCTAATGTGCATCTGATTCCATCTGGCAATGATAATGACCAAGCCAAATCCATCCACGATTGTCCCTTCTCTACTACACAGTCCCTTGGGAAATCCGGTAATCCCCTTTCATGTAGTCACACACCTTCCAAGTTTCGCTAGCATCCCCATCCCAGGAATTCCATCCATTGGCAAGGATTCCTCACATTGGAAGATACAAAAACCAAGGCATATCCCTACCTCAAAACCATCATACTGGTCATAGCATTCTCATGGAAATAAATGGACACTATTGGGTACCAGTGTCCCACAATGTCCCTGCTCCTGAAATGCTTTACCAGCATATTGTTGCATGTTTCAATTCCTTTTGTTGTTGTTGCTAATTCTTGCAGTCAAATTCAACCCCAACTAGGCATTGCATGTTTTCCTGTACCAAGCACATAATTTCCATTAGATTCAAATTAAATTGAAATAAATTCAAATCATACCTCATTAGTGGATCGTCAATTAGGTACACTTGCAATCATGTTCACTTCCTGTCACACAAGTCAAACTAATTGTTTGATCAAATCATGATGTATAAACATATCACATCCGATTAGCTCAAAACACAACCATCATAGGTAAAAATCATGAATCACATGCAATCATCATAAACTATAATTATAAATCACATGTAACCATCATAAGTCTGAATCACATGCAATCATCATAAACTATAATCATAAATCACATGTAACCATCATAAGTCAGAATCACAGATCACATGCATAATAAAATTAAAATAAAATATTGATACTATCCTTCATCGGTCCTTACTTTTTCCTTTGTCCTTTTGTACCCATACCGGATCGATTGTCACACTTGGAAAGCACCCAATGCCTTTGCTTCTCTTCAATCATGTATACATACACTGGGTGTACATTCAACACGTACACCCACATACGATATACAACACCATATAATACATGCACCCACACCGGCATACGACACATACACCTACATATGGTGCACAATACAACACAATACATATGACTACACCAACATATAACACATACACCTACACCTAGTGTACAATACAACACAATACATACGCTTACACTAGCATACAACACATACACCTACACTCGATGTATAATAAAACACAATACATATTCCTGCACCAACATACAACACATACATATACATATACATATACATATACATATACATAGTACAACACAACGAATACACATGTCACGATGCCATGACTACACCATGCACACACATAATACTGCATGCCAACAACACAACATGTACGACATGCACACAATACCACATGTATACTAGTACCATACACATAACATGTACACAGTAGCACTTGTACACAACACTACCTGCAAAACGTGTGCACAACATCACATGTACACGACACCACCTACACAACATGTACACAAACGCCAAATATTCGCCCCGCTAATTGTACAATGTATACACAATACCACATGTACACAACACCACATGCACGACATGTACACGACACCACATGTACACAACGCCACATGTATGACATGTACACGGAACCATCTCCATAGAACACAACCTGCACAATGTGTACACAAACACCAAATATTCACCCCGCCAATTGTACAATGTATACACAATACCACATGTACACAACACCACATGTACAACATGTACACAACACCCCATGCACAACATGTACACAACACCACATGCACACATCAACAATATGTACATAGCACTGCATATACATCATGTACATAGCACCATACGTACACAACACTGCATATCAAACATGCGCACAACACTGCATATCCAACATGTGCACAATATGATATGTACACAACACCGCATATCCAACATGTACATAGCACCATCTATACCTAGCACTACATATGCAATATACACACAACACCATATATACAATAGACATACCACATCATATGTACACAATACTACATATGTTACATGTACAAATCACCATAGGTACAATCAATGAATATACAACATGCACAACATATACACAACAGTGGGGCTGCACATTCATAGACCACACACTGACCCCACAAGCAACCTTGCTTTTAGTGTCTTTCCACTATCCATGCATATCCTAGCATGTTGCAGATCACACTACTTTCACTTCGCTGATGTACCCCTCAACATTACCTATCCATAACATAAAATTAAGCATAGTACACACATATAATATCAAGTCATGTCCACATGATGCGTACCTCATAGATATGTTAGGGTTACTCTTCCCACTTGATTCCTCATAAGACCAAGAAGCTCTTCATTCCATTCACTTTCATAAGAAATCATTCCTCCATATGAATGATCCTTGGAGAGCCTGCCATACAGTGACATGGATACATACATATATATAATCATTAGCATAAAAAAATCATGACCTTGTTAGACAACGACATACATACACACATATATACACATAAACATTAGCATCATGATCCGTGATGAACATGTCAGACAAGACATACATACATACATACATACATTTATACATATATAAATATCAAAATAATCATGATAAAAACACAATTGCTAGATATCATAAGGTCTAGGTTAAGAGAATTTATTTTATTCGTGCACATCATGCACAACATTGAGAGCAACAGTTCCCAACATATCCAAGGCATATGACGCCTCAAATCCATTTAATTTACCTTTCTGGTTACCTTTCTCATGTTTGTATTGCCACCGTCCATTTACCATAATGGACCCAACGAGTCCATCCAAATGTCATAGTCTTACCTTCCATTGTGCTTAGTCATGTACCAAGCTTCATCCATGTATTTAATTACTTGTTGGGTACCACACAACTCTCCCCGAGCTTCAATACTTTCCTCTTTCCCCAACTAATTCCCAAGGCTCTTAAAACATAAAAAGAAAGAACAAGAAAGAAAAGAAGAAAACCATGGAAAACCAATAACAATACGACACCATGAACAAATTGGCGAGGCCTTGCTTTAGACATAAAAAAAACCGCAAATCAAGCTCAACAAATCACAAAAGACCAAAAGTACAAGACTTAGCAACAAACACCATGACTCAATCCCGTGGTTCCCAATGCTTCCAAAGGGAATCTCAACCCGAGCCTCCAATATTTCATGGAAATCTCTTGCCATGCAATCCCCTGCATCATACTGCCATGAACACATAACTGCCAGCGCATAATTAAATACAACAATATACTAGTTATCTTACCTTGTTGTGCCAATCACGTTGCCTTGTAATCGAATACATACACCTCTCAAGGAACTCCAATTCCTTGATGAATTCGTCCATAGATGGAAACTAGTTGTTATACCTATCAAATACATGTTCACGAATATAACATATATCCACATAATGTCAGAAAAAAACAAGGTTAAGAAGAATTCTTGTATGTAAAGCACTCATTCATTTGGAATTAGGGTTTCCAAACATAGCTAAAGTAATTCTTACCCAATTCCTTTCTTTTACCATTTACCTTGCTACTTTTGATTCTTGCTACATGCTATCACATCACCCAACTATTAGTTATATGAACACATAAACTATTACATTGTCATGCTAATACCAAGCATGTTGCCCTGCAAATGTTCACACATGCCAATCACATGTTCCAAATATCAAGACATCATATCTATTAAATAAAATAAGTCTCTACGACGACTAACAACCATGTCAAAATCAACTAATAGTCAAGATCATAATACTACAACTATCACCTACTTGCACTCAAGAACATATCAACTATCTCAACACGTTAGTATGACCATCTCAAAACAAGATCAATTCTTCATGCAACCTTATATGTACATATTCATATCATACAAGTAATCAAACATTCATACAACAGATAAATGACATAAAAGACACCAAACAATTGAACACTGAATAAATGGCATAATCAAACATTCAAACACCAAGTAGACAACATAAGCAAACTCATACCTCGATGTATCTCAGGGGAGGCTACCTTGTTTGCACAATCAGTCTAGATTAACATGATATAACTTCACAACACATCAACTCAACCTAAATAAGGTCATGATATCCATAATAGTGACTAGCTAACATGTTCACATCATAGACTCATAACCAAATTCCATTCATGAATAACAATCACATAAGCACAGTAAACCTAGATTAGTATGACATAATATCACAAATAAGTTGAATCATACATGAATGTCATAACCCTAACCATCTTCCTAGGCCAACCCAATTTAGCATGACACATATAACATCAAGATAATAATGATATAACCCTAATCATCAGGTTAACTAACATATAACAACAATAAGTTAACATAGAACATTCTCATTAACAACATATAACATAATCATCGAGCTAGCTACAAGTTAACATATAACATGTTCATCAACAACATATAACATAATCATTGAGCTAACTACAAGTTAACATATAACATATTCATCAACAACATATAACATAGTCATCAACTTAATACCATGCTTGACTAACCAATGCATGTACATATGATCACACTAATTAACTAACATCTATCATGTATGTAACCATAAAATCAATAGAATGAAATGCATACACATAACCATAATGCATATGGCTACGCTGATCAACTAGCATTTATCATACATGTAACCAAAATAACAATGGAATGACAAAGATATAAGTAACCCTAATGCTTACAACAACCATGAATCACATACATGCACACCAAGCATGCAAACTTGTATGGTGATATGCTCTTACCCCAAAGTACATTATTGCAACATCACTTTAATGATCTGCATCTCTTGCTCTATCTTAGCCAACACATTAGCATCATAAAGTACTAATATCATGATGATGACCTAATTGCATACAATGACCTTATGAATAACAACATTCACCATGAAAATGAATGCATAACAACATATAGACACCGACGTGCATAGCAAATGCATATACAAACATACACTCATGACAAAACATCCCACAACAACACCATCAACCTTCACATGAATACATCACTGCAACCATGATCAACACCATGCAAATGCAACAAGCACACATAGACCACAATCATACTAAACACATAGGCAACCAACATAAATGCATGATCAACACACTGCCCATCCAGTCTGAGGGTTGAACCATGCTCTAATACCACTCTGTAACACCCTCTTCCCACATTTACCCAAGTAACCGTCCAATTGAGGTAAACATGTGACGAGGGGTTACTATAATGAGATTCAACCTTCTAGGTGACCTTAAGGAAGTGGAACCGACGGAAACACAACATAAATACCTTGTACAACAACAATAACACCCCTAGGAGTTAACCCAACCATTCAAGCCTCTTACCCCTGGGTCACATTGACATTTTGACCTCTTTGATCCATAGACACAGGCACAGGCTTGCAAGCCAGCTTCTAGGAGACTATAGACGCATGCATAACACATCATGCTACCGTCTAGGGCCCCGATTCCTCAGTTCTGTGCCAATGTCCTTGGGATTTGAGCCACCTTTTCAGGCCCAAAACCCTGTACTCTTCCTAGAACTTCATGAAAAGTTCAAAGATGATAAATAATAACAGGACTATGATACATAAGAAATCACGTCAATAAGAACTCATCTGGACTCCTCCTAGCCATGACAAACATTTTGTCAAACATGTCACAAACATTGAAACTACGGGTGTAAACAAGAGAATAGAGGATAGGGGTCTCATAATTATCTGAGAATCGCTAAGAAGCATTGGTCCCTTACATCATTAACTGCAATACAATCTATTTGACCATAGATACATGGTGCATTCATTTACAAGTAAAAACATGGAGAGAGTCATACATCATCACTAATAAAATACATGCTTATAACCAACATAATAACAACAAAAATATAATGGATACAACAACAATAAAACCCACATATAAATCAGTACATTTGCATACCAAATACCAAGGGAATGAATTTCTCATTAATGAATGTACAAACCAACCAAAGATGGGACTTCCACGTTCCACTTGACCATAGATTGGATGATCAAAATCTCTCTTCAGCCAATCACCCTCGTGCCATATTCGAAGCATGAATTTGGGACTCATAACCAACCAAAAGAACCAAACAAGCATGAATGCTACCAGAGTTTTCCGCTTAAATCGTGAGGAATTTTCTTGTCTCCTAGTTTCTCAGACTTTACTGCAATCCACAGTCCGAATCAGGGATCACTAGGCCCTAAACCGAGACATACTCTCCAAGCTTTACCATACATCCCATCTCGGGACGACTAAGCCCAACGGAGAGCACCCACCTCTTAGGCTTTACCGCAATCCAAACCCAGATCACTAAGCCCTAAACCAAGGCAAACCACCTCTAGGCTTTACCGTATATCTCGCCATTCACAAGAAAGGATTCATAGGCCCATTAAGGCAACACACTATCCTTATTTACCGCAACCCACAATATAGTTCAACGGTCACTAGGCCATGTGTTATATCAATTCAGAGATCCACCTCACTCAACTTTGAATCCATTTGGAAATCTAGCTCAACCGAAGTATGAGAATCCATCTCATCAAGGCTATCCGGAAATGGCAAGGCTATGCTAAAAAAACTGTCACACTTGAAAAAACGCATGCCAAGACATAAAAGAACCACATGCAATACCATGCATGCCAGAACTAGTAAGGAAAACACACATGCAAATTGATACATGAAAAGAATCATGTTGTAGCTGCTTGATCCTGCTCTTCCTTGCTCGCTTTCTCCTTCTTCTTTCTTGATTTTCCTTTCTTGATCTAATGCCAAAGTGCTCCAAGAAAACTCTAAGTATCCAAGAGTGAGAGAGAGGGAGAGAATAGAAAGAGAGCCATAAGTGTTACCAAAAGCTTGCCAACTGATCCTCAAAAGCCCTTTTATCAATGAGGCCTCTATTTTCTTCATTTTTCATTATTTTCCTTCATTTTCCTCCTCACATGGAACCTCTCACATTTCACCTTCTTTTTCTTCTATTTTCCATTATTTTCATAAATAAATGTGCCAAAAATATTTTTGCCTCTCCAAAGCCTTGGTCAATTTCCTTTAGCCATAATAACTGAAATGAACACACATTAAGCTTGGAATAAGTGTCCCATCAACCGTGGTTATTATTTTTCATTTATTATATTTTATTACATGGAATTTTCACCATAGTTGTTATATTTTTCCCCTAGAAAAATATTTTGCATGTGTGTTATTTCTTATTGCATGTTTTTTATTGTTGTTCTAAATTGTGAATTGAAGTTCACAGAGCAGTAGACTAGGATTGTGTCTTGTGATTTAGATGAAAATTTCATGAGAAATTGCAATTCTACACCATAATTTCTATAGGGTTGTCTTATGGCTTGATGAGAATGTGTTGG